>PVIY010015785.1:0-46337 GCA_004026745.1 Myrmecophaga tridactyla | reverse complement strand
TTCCTAGCCTTCCAAATCCTGTGTGCTCAAGACTTCTGAACCTGAGGCATAGGCCAGGAGAGTAGCGAGACTGCAAATTTAGCTACCATTAAGTATGAGATCCTTGCTCAATTCAATTTATTCAAAATACCAAATACATAAAACAAAGAATCTCAGTTTCAGAAGATCCCTGCTCAGATTAATGGACTCACAAGTGGACATTCTCCTGATTTTAGTTCTACAGAGGACAGGAGAAAAGTGACTTGTCACTACTATGATATAGAAATCTATTTTGAACAAAGAAGAT
This sequence comes from Myrmecophaga tridactyla, assembly GCA_004026745.1. Taxonomy (NCBI): domain Eukaryota; kingdom Metazoa; phylum Chordata; class Mammalia; order Pilosa; family Myrmecophagidae; genus Myrmecophaga; species Myrmecophaga tridactyla. The sequence goes on along the minus strand of PVIY010015785.1, from coordinate 46,051 downwards.
GATATCCTGGGATTTTATAGTCTTGTGTTTCTTCATCTAGTTTACAGAAGTTATTGTTCCACCCCCGAATGTTGTTAGTTCATGTTTTTCAGGCATGAAAAAAAAAAAGCCTTTTCTGAAGTTACAGGGATTCACCCATAACTAGGTAACTTGGAAGGGAGGTGTGACAACATCTCTTTGTTTTCCTGGAGTGTAAGAATCCTTTGCGCTATTAGCTTAGAGGTGAGAACACTGACCTGACTAGATACATAACAGAATCCATGTAATTCGATCCCAGTGTTTCTTGCTCTCTGGCAGTTCCCTGTGCTTAAATAGGTAGGTAGTTTTTCCTAGTGCCAGAAAATTGTCCTGGCTTTCCTGTATGGAAATTGGAGAGAATAAAATCTGAAAAATTTTCAGCTCACTTTACTGATCACCCAATGTTTTCAAAAATCATAATCCAGTGACGCCCATTGTGCTGGTTTGAAACTGCTGTGTACCCCAGAAAAGCCATGTTCTTTAATTTTAATTCAATATTATTAGGTGGGATCTATTTTATTGTTTCCATGGAGATGTGACCCACCCAAGTGTGGGTGGTACCTTTTGATTGGGTGGTTTCCATGGAGATGAGTCTCCCCCCATTCAAGGTGGGGTTGCTTACTGGGGTCTTTTAAGAGGGAACCATTTTAGGAAGAGTTGAGAGCCCACACAGGCAGAGACCTTTGGAGATGCAGAAGGAAAACTCCCCCAGGGAAGTCCTTTGAAACCAGAAGACAGGAAAGCTAGCAGATGTCACCATGTGACTTCCCAGCTGACAGAGCTGTCCCAGACCCAGAGGCCTTTCTTGAATCAAGGTATCTTTACCTAGATGCCTTAGTCTGAACATTTTAATGGCCTTAGAACTGTAAACTTGCAATTTAATAAATTCCCTTTTTAAAAGCCATTCAATTTCTGGTATATTGCATGCCAGCAGCTTTCGCAAACTAAAACACACACCAATTTCATTAAATGCTCAGATTAGATCTTTTCAGAGCAAAGACCCCTCTTGGTCTCTTTATATATCTATATTAAATCCCTTTCAGTCTACCAAATATGTGATATATCCCTTATTAATCCCAGAACTTTTCTTAGAAACCTAAGTAGGAGCAAGATAGAGACAAATCTAAAGAGTATATTTCCTCCAGAAACTTAATAAATCTGTTAAAAGCTCCTTACCTTTCAAAGTCTCTTCTCGTTTTGATCCCAACTTGACAGCAGGAAGTAGAAGAATGGTGAGGTGGAAAGGCAGCAATTTTCTTTACATCCTTATTGAAATATTTAAATACCAGCTAACTGACCAATAAGGAAGAGGCATAAATATCCAGGTTCTGCCTTAGAGACATACATCTGGCAGAGGGAGAAGGACAAGGCCAACGAATAAGGGTTTTTAGGATGCTATGATGGAACATCTATCAAAGCCAGCAGGGGTACAGACAGAAGGGTCATAACTATGTGGAAAGGGAGTATACCCGGACTTTATCAGGTTGGCAATATGTGACCAAAATCTTGAAAAAATTAGTAGACACAGAGATGGGGGTTCGAGAAAAAGGACAGCACAGAAGAGGAGGTACATAAGGAAAGATAGAAAGCATGGTGCTACAGAAACTAAAAAATGTGAATGCATCAAGAGACTGGTTAAAATTTCAAATGATGAGATGGAGCATGATGAAACAGTTCAGTGCATTTTGAAAACGCGAGGTTAACCCTGACTTTTCCAAGAGCCATCTCACAGGAGTAGTGGAGGCTGAGGTAGGTAAAGCCTGGCTGTTGTGAATTAAAAAAGGTGAAAAGTTGGGGTGCATGGGTGGGTTCAGTGGTAGAATGCCTGCCTTTCACGCAGGAGACCTGGGTTGGATTGCGGGACCATGCACCAAAAAAAAAAAAAAAAAAGGGTGAAAAGTTGAAAAGCATAAAGAAAAAAAGTTTAAAGTAGAAGACAAAATGTGGTGACAATAAGTTGGGACTACTCCTGGAAGCCATTTATTTACTTTTTACTTTTAGGCATATAGTTCAGCTTCATATGGGTCAGACAGGCCTTTAGTTTCTATGAGAAAATCACTCACAACTACAATCAACTAAATTAAAAACAAGTTTTTAGACACAATTCTTAATGTACAGACTGCCTATGTTATTATTTAAAATGAATGTTATAAAATCAACACGCCTATAGATTTACTCTGACATCACCAATTCTTCTTTCATGTAGCTCAAAATAAATAACACCTGTAATTGTTTATAGTAGAAAAGGTGCTTTATTTTACATATCATTGGTACATAACACATAAAACTGCCTAAAATCAGTCTTGGAAAACACAACAGTCAGCAACACCTTGAATGTCAAAGACCAAGTCTATTTCGCAATCTATTTCATTTATGATCAATGACTACAATTATTTTAAATACTAATACTCTCTTCATATCCAATGTTACAAATGATTCTTGTTACAAATGCTGCACCAGTTTTAAAAATTAAAAGCATCTTTAGTTAAAGTCTACAGGTCTTTGAAACAATAGATCAACAACTTCACCTTCCTATAGATGATTACATTTATGTAATTTGAATACGAAGGAGGGCCTCATACGTGCAGTCAGATTATTTCAATTTTTAAAAAATACAGTTAAACTGAGTTTATATTTGCCTTATTTCTAGTTTAACTGCCAAAACAGTTTACTAAGCTAAAATAAAGCCAATACAATATTCTGGAAAACTTAATTCTAAGAGCATGCAACATCAAAATAATCTTACTACATATATGAACCCAAACTGCAGAGCACAGGACGAGGACTGCGGCATAAAAGCTTGCTACATCTGAACTTCTTGGTTGACTGGGATAAATAAAGAAAATAATTTAACTGAATGTAAATTCTTTTATGGAAAATATCTGCATGATACGGCCCACTCCTATGCAACGAGATCTTTACTAGAGAATGTATAAATCACATGAAGCTAAACATACTTCTCTGTATCCCAATCCATTCTATTCAGGAACACACAGTTCTAAGGTCTATTAACGATTGATGTGAAAGCCTCAGCGATTCCTCAATGGCATCTGTCAGTCACTAATCACTTATCAGAGAGATATAAATGTGATTGGTGCTTTATGCACAAATGCCAAAAAAATAATAACAGAATCTGGGAAAAATCTCAAAAGGAAAACATTTATTATTTTAACAAATCCCTTGGTATAGAAAGACTGACCTTCGCTCCTAAAAGTCATGTTAGAACCACAGGTTCACATTCACCTCCTGGTCTAGGACACTAGAGGCATTTAAGCAAAGTAAACCAAAGACTTAAAAATACTAAATATGTATAAATGTGCACACTCAGACAAATATTCTATTCTTTGCTTAATATCAACATTCCTTCTCATTAAGAGAAGTGCTTCAAGATGCAAATTGCTAATTAATGCAGAAAGAAAGGGGTCAAAAGCCAGACTTTTTGTTATAAAAGAAAGAGAGTATTAAAATAATTGCTTGAGACATACACTTACTATAACTTTCTATACTTACTCTTTTTTAAAAAAACTAAACACACACATATATATACAACAAACCCTAGAATTTAATATGTGCAAAACTGCTTACCATTTAATGTAATTTTAGCTTTGGTTAAGTATTTGTTTAGCCTATATCAAACACATTATGGAAAATACACAAATGATTACAAACCATAATAATGAGGTAAGTTAAAATTCTACTAGTGCAAAAAGCAAGCATATGCCAAAAGCAAAGCATATGAGTTAAACAAATGCAGAACGAAGCTCTCACTAAGGGAGTTGCTGGGATAACAAACGAGAGAAGCTCCTTGTAAACATTGCTTGTAAAGTATACATTTAAAGATTAAGGATTCTTCCAGCCATAAAAAAGTATTCTAGCAACACCATAGTAGTGCATTTATTTTACCTTTAGAGTTCAGAAACCATTCATTACATGTCTAACATTTTGCATATTTTAAGAGAAACTTAATTAGTGAGACACATTAATTACAAATATTGTAGTATAAAAATCAAGTTCTTTACAAAAAATATATATATATTAAAATATTCTATACACTTTAAATTAGTATTTGGAACATACATATATATCAACTGCACACAATTAAATCCATCTTTGCTGGGCGTATTGTACATGAAGTTTGAGGACACAGCTACTCAGTCAGCCTTAAACAGGCACAAGGTTCCACGTTATAACAGACTGTGATTCTGCAGTTATTGCAGCTTTTAGTTTGAAATATCATTTCTGCCACTATTGCTCTGCACATCATTCCAGATGTGAACAGGCAGTGCAACCATGAAATCTAAAAGGCTGAAAACCAGTCTCCTGTATGTAGCAGAGCGTTTATAAAGCCTAGCTTGCATCTCTAAGGTTGTAAAGAAACCTGAGAAAGCTGTCTAACGCTTATTTCAGCTGTAAAAAAGTTCATACAATTTCAAGGTAAAAACAATGCAAAAATAAAACATTTAGAGCATTTACAAAAATCTTACAAATGTTTAAAACACTATTTCAAAACTGCGTCCCATTAAGGTGCTTCTTTCTTTCTGCAATAGAAGGACACATACTTTAATTCTGAATTTCAAATTACGAAGGTTTTGATCCTAACAAAAGCAGTCAGAGCCACTAAGATAGATGTTAAAATGTTCAGGTATGCACTTCAGAATTTTAGTGCTAAAAGGGACCTTAAGGATAAACTCTCTTAACTCCCTCATTTTTAATGAGGAAATTGAAGGCCAGATAAATTAAATGCTTTGGCCAAAAATATACTGACCTAGGAAGAATTAAGAAAATCTGTTTTCCTTCTTGTATTTTACCATGATCTTTAGAAAATAAATAAAAATTCAAAAGTAGTTTCTGAACTTCCCTGCCTGCCTTCTCTCTCTCCCTCCCTTCCTTTCTTTCTTTTTAAAATGTCTTATGGTCTGCATTACTGTAAATAGACAAAGAAAGGAGTCAAATGGCTATAAAATTAGTATCGCAAGCATTACCCAAAAGAAGACAGAGGTTAGAGGAGCACTGCTCATATAAAATAAAGTTAGAGGAAGTACTTAAAATAGGGCATTTACAATGGAGAGACACTCACTAGACGAGACAGCGCAGTGCACAGCAGCTAGTTTCTAGAATCATCTCGGCAACTCTAGGACGACTGAGCTACGTGGTCTTTATAAAAGATAGTGCACTAATAAAGCCTTCGGGCTTTTATCTTAATTTTACTACTTTTCTTTATAAAAGAGCTATACCTGTGAGGAAGGACCCATATACTAATTTTCAGAGTCTTTGCTTCTTTTCTATGTTTATTTGGATCTAAAATTGAGCAAATACATTTTAAGAACAACTTACAAACTCACATTCATAAGTGCTAGAAATACAATCAGAGAATGTGTTTTTAAATGACAAATCTTTATAACCAGTTACTAATAAATAATCATTACAATAGCTTAAGTAAAAAAACGAATTCAATTTAAAGATGCTTTCTTATTGTTACCTTGAAGCCATCGAACTTGGGTAGCTGGTCCATATCCCTTTTCATTCTTTGCTGATATCCTGAACACAATGGCAGGCCTGGATGTATAATCAATATGTGCATTTGCAAGTTGCCCACTGGTCACTATACATGATGTCTTAAGACCACAATAAATCCTCATAAATACAAGCTGACTTGGATTATCTTGTATCTGTGCTGTACGGATAGCCAAGTAGGCTGAATATTCCAAAATATTTCCAGAAGGCGAAGTTGGAGGTTCCCAGGAAAGATAGATACCCTCAACATTCTTGAAGAGGAAGAAAACAAAAAATAGGTAAAGGTTCTCAAGTCTTCTCCTTTATCACCTATTATGTTGAGTCTATCTTTAGGAGACAAATATGTTGCTTTTATTGAATCTAAAATGTTTAATTCCTGCCCAGGTTTCAAAAACACAAGTGGGCTTCAATGTCTGCTTGAAATACCCCAATGTGCAGAAAAGGGCTCAGCAGACACAAGGTGCTCACTGTGCAGGAAAGGGTTCATTCAGCAGGTGTGCAGTGTTCAAACCCTGCACATGCTAAAGAAATGGCAGGTCCCTGCCTGGCTCCTGGGAGATCACCTCTAAGCCCACCAAAGACCCTGTCAATAAAGGCGTCTCTGCATGTCTGGGGCCCTGGGCCACCCAGAAGGCTTATGCTAACGGTGTGATTTCTGGGGAATGCCTGTTTTCATGTGCTGGCCGTGCGGGGGGACTGGGGACTGAATAGCTAAGGTCAGTCTTGTGGGTACTCCATGCCTCCATGACTGACCCCCAGTTAAAAACCCTGGATGCCAAGGCTTGAGTAAGCTTCTGTGGTTGGCAATCCTTCGCCCATCCTGTCACACAGTGTTGCTGGGAGAACCTGCGCTGCCCCCATAACTGCACTGGGAGAGGACCACAGGAAGCTCGGGCCGGCTGTCTTCCTGACTGGGCCCTGTGCACCCTCTTCCTGTGCTGACTTTAACCCGCATCCCTTCCTGTAATGAACGGTGACCGTGAGCATAAAAGCTCTTCTGAGTTGTGGTCCTTCCAGGAAACCATCAAACTCAGAAGGCTGTCTTGAAGACCACTGACACACTCATAACGTGTTTTTTTTTTCCTTCCCAGAAAGCAGATGTTTTCATTTCTAAGGAGGGGAGGAACTTGAGATAAAATATAATCTAATTTCATGTGTTCTATTAAAATTTTCCAGCATGAACTTTTTCTTTCTGTAACAAGAACAACAGCTAGTATTAAGAAACATACTAGATTCCCCTCCCTTTCTGTGATTTGAATGCAGTAATTCTGCTTGCAATCTGGTACTTAAAAACATCATAAGCAATTAGCAAAAAATATTTCTTGAACTTTTAGTCCATCTCCTTTTGGATAACTCTCATTTTATTAGATGCTAACAAGAACCTCTAAACGAAAGAATTTTACTTCATGTACAAATTTTAAAATGATTTAAATCACCAACAAGCCTCAACCTTATGTCTTACCTTTGAAATTCTGACTGCAGAAGGAGCGCCAGGAAAACCAGGAATACAAGTTTTAAATTCGCTGATTTTGCTGAAGGGGCCTATTCCACAACCATTGATTGCAGCAACCCTGAATCTGTATCCTGTTCCAGGAATAAGATCTTGTTTCTTAAGTAAACTGTAGTCAGGTACATCTGCATTTCCAACCTAAAATATAATATACACAAAAGTCAAAACAATAGATGTAATTAATGACTTTTTTCATTTAATGGCCAAACTCCTTATTTCTTTCATACAGCTGTGCATTTATCATCACAATCGACGTTTTTTCTTTTTTTGAGTGTGAAAAATAACATATATACAAAAAAGCAATAAATTTCAAAGCACTTCACAATAATCTGTTGTAGAACAGATTTCAGAGTTTGATGTGGGTTACAATTCCATAATTTTAGATTTTTACTTCTAGCTGCTCTAAGACACTGGAGACTACAAGAAATATCAATATAATGATTCAGCACTCATACTCATTTGTTAAACCCTACCTTCTCTGTATAACTCCACCATCATCTTTGATCTTCCTCCCTCTCTTTAGGGGTATTTGGGCTGTGCCCATTCTAACTTTTGCATGTTGAAAAGGGCTCATGATAATATGGGGTAGGGGAACGGAACTAGTTGATGTTCTGGAAGGGCTGGTCCCTCTGCATTAAGACTAAACTCTTAAAGAATGAATTATTTTTTATTGTTCTAAATAACATTTGTTTATTTCTCTCTCTCACATGCAGAATGAACTGTCATTTTTGATACAGAAGGAACTAAGACCATAAATTGTTGATTCCTATGCAGAGAGAAAGTGCCCTTTCTTTATTATCACTGACTATAAAGAGAAATGTAAGTATATTTTGCACATGATAAAGGTAGAACAACTGACAACCACTCTAAAACAAAGTGAAACTACCCAATTCCCATGAGAACTTAATGTGGATTAGAAATCTCAGAACATTTACTGTCAAATAATAGTGTGGCTGGAACAACACCCTTTGGAGATAGCTAAGCAGGCTCAACAGACAAAAAGTAATAACTAGCACATAGTAAAAGAACATTAAAAAAATATTTAGCTGACACTGAATAAATGTCAAATCGAATAATTAGATTATATACTCTAGGTAGGAATATTATCAAATCTCTAATTTTCAAATAATTTTAACATAGTCTTTCTCATTCTCACAGCATGACTCTGGCACCAATGTATCGCCCCACTTTAATGGGGCGACCCCACTCTACTGGCGAGGGAGCCCAAGGCCACACTGCTGGGGCTGAAACAAGTGAGTCACCCTGGTTTAGCAGCTCCAGATTTTATGTTGTTTTTTTATTTGGGGAAAAGTCAGGTAGCTACTAGGCCATTAAACATGGGTATTTCTTTCTACACCAAGAAATTTCATTAGGCTATTACCTACAAATTATTAACCACTATTTCTGTTTTTTTTCAAAGATTGTAAAAATTCATTATGAGAAAGAGAGGGTGCCAGAAGTAATATGAAAGAAACTAAAATATTTTGATAAATGATATAGTCTTCATCTGTGCAGACCTTTAGGAGATTCAAAATGAATGTCCATTTCCTTGGCATTTCTCTTCCTGGAATTCCCCACCCAAGAAAAAATATGGTCACTATGTTTTGGAACTTTTATCTTAATTGGCTAATGTCTCACTTATATATTTGAAGTCCTCTTAAAGAGCTCTAGAATCAAGGGAAAATTAGTTTGTATTCAATATAGTACAGGGACCTTTATTCTACCAAGTTTTTAAAAATTCTCTCAATAAGAAAAAAATGGTCTGTTCCCTACAGACACTGAGTTACAAAATTAGAAATATTTAAAGAAATTCCTCATCTGTGCTGGCCAAACTAGACTATGCTTCAGGAATCCAGCCCACTGATTGTATAAGATTTTAAGTAATTCATGTTTGTGATACATTCTATCAAAAGAAACTTAAAAGTAATACAAGGTATCTAGGCACACAGAACTCTCAATTAAAGATTGTACACAGATTCCAGTTTTATTCATTCAAGTCGCCTGAATTAGTTATTTAAAAAATCTCATTCTCAAGGTTCATATCTCACAGTGTAGGAAATACGTCAATAGCTACCTTTGAGATGCTTTGCTTCCCTTTTGGCAGCAAATAATACTGGCTCACCAAAGCTGTATTATTTTTAAAAATTCCCACATCACACCACTGTCGTTCTGCTTTCATTGTGGCCATTGGATTTGAAGGAGTTTCTTTCTAATTTTAGAGAAAGAAAAGTTTATGAAGACTTTAATTGGGCATATCAGGAATTTTAAGATTTAATAAATCCATGCAGTGATCTACAAGTAGGCATATGGGTAAACACCACAACATTAATAATAGCTCATAAGTAAACAGTCTTTAACAGAGTAGGTCAATTGACAGTGAAATAGGGATGTCAATTCAAACATAGGGAGTGACAGGCATTTTTCAAGTCAGTAGCTCTGTACTACCAACCTAGCGGGAGTTAGCATGCTTTCAAATCAGTGATATGTTAAAATGCCAGCTGTTTTATAGAATATTGTCATTTTGCAGATTCTCAGAAAAATGTAATCCCTTTTGGTGTGACAATATAACTTGCTCCAAAATAGAGCAAATAAAGGAAAATTCATTCCAAGCTGGCTCATTTCTAGATTCAAAAACAGCTAGCAGAAATTCAGTGATCTTTGCACTTGAAATACCTGTGATTCTCCAAACCTAAAAGGAGAAAAAATGTTCAAAACTAAAATGCAATTTGAATATAGTTTAATATGTAAATACACTAAAGAGGAGCAGATTAAACAATTTTACATTTTTACCTTGCTTTTTAACACAAATAAACTTCCTCTACCTTAAGCTACTTTTAGTGATAAGTGAATTATACTTATCCCTGGAACTAACCTTTTTAAGCCATCTTCTTTATAAATGAGACACTGTTTCCAGAAGCTCAAAACAAATGTGCACTTCAGTTATTTATTTCTGTCTTAAATATATAACAGCAGAGGTACATGCTTATAATTCACATTGTTATTTAAGCTATCACACATGACAAAGTGAGCTAACTAGAAAGTCATTAAGGTTAAAAAAAGGTAATAGCTTTAAATTTGTTTTCATTTTTTAACGTTGTAAAAACTCTCTTCAACAACTTTTATAAAACAACTGGCTCCAACTAGAATAACAAACAGCATTCGGGTTGATGCATCACAAAACAGATATAAGAGAAGAAATGTTCATGTTAATAACCCTTCCCTGAGAAGAGTCTGAGAATACTAGGACTTAACATTTTGGAAAAGTGAAAGCTGATGAAGGTAAATACATGATCAAAATTCATAAAATCATGACTGAAGGAAAATTAATTAGAAAGAAAATTATATTAATTAATCTGAAAGAAAATTTTAGAATCTCAAAGATTCTGAAAGGTAAATAAATATTAGGACAAATAAAAAGCTCTTGCTCACAGCAGTAAAGCTGAAATGCTGGTTAATTAAGAAAAAAAAAGCTTAAAAAGTATTTATATATTATCCTTACATTTATCTAATTAGAATATTCAGTGTATTTGTGAGGCACTCTGCTAGCATTTTAATCTTGGTGCCATGCAAATCAATTCTGGCTTTCCATAAAATAACCCTCAGTCAAATGTCCAAGATTTTTGGGCTACCCTACATATATATCTAACCCAATATTACAATATTTTTCTTATGCTCATATTAAAAAGCTGGCAACAGAGTCATCCAAACTTTATGTTCCATAATATGGCCTATATTTTACTCTATAGATTATTATAATACACATATGTGTATATACACACATACATAAAAATACACATATACACATACACACATATTTCTGATTTTAAAAGTAATATATTTTCATCACAGAAAAATAAAGCATAAAGAAGAAATTAAACATTATCTGTGGCCCATTAAGCTGGAGAGAGACATTTAGCATTTCGGTGTGTATGCGTAGGCATGTCCAAGAGTGTGGGTGTTTGTATTGTTTGTGTATTTTAACAAAACTGGGACCACAGTATGTGTGTGCATGCATTTGTATATGTGCATAATTTCTTATTCAGCTTTTTTTCACTTAACATTACACTTTGAACATTTTTCTATTCAACCATTCATTTAAAAATATATGTCAATTCATTACTAAAATCAGACCTAAGAACTGTTTATTTAGAAGGTACTTGGCATTTATAAGCACATAATCAGATGTAAACATGCAATCATCACCAGGCCATGAACTTACAGAAAATGGAACTGCTGAGGCACGCGTCTCTACACGGCTGATCTTAGTTGCAGGTAGTGCATATGTTTCATCAACTAAAAAGAAAACAATTCATCAGATAAGATTTACATAATCACATCAAACAGACACATTAAAATGTAATTTACAAATAAATTTTAAAAAATTGCCAGAGAAGAAAATCACAATAATTAGAAGTATAGAACCCTAAATTCACAAAGATCATTTTTCAAGGATTTTATGATTAAGCTAAAACTTCAGAGAATGTTTACCAAAGATGTAACACAATTCCTATTGCAGAAGAATAAAGTGAGAATTTACAAGATTAGAAATCAATTAAGCTGAAAAAATTGTTAATCCATAGTCTAGAATTAATCTTTCCTAAGGAAAAAAGTTTGCTGAATTTATTCATGGTAGGAAAAATAAATTCTGATTGTATTTCAGTGTACTAATCTAGATATTTTGCATATAGCAACAGAGAACATACTACATAATGATTTTAACTGAGATGAATCATCTGCTTACACATAATTCAAGAAGAAATGCAATTCCCACCTAAAACAAAAAAGTTTGCTGAATTTATATAAATAAATGGCTCAAAATACAGTATGTGAAACACATTTCAAACCTTCAGATTTGGTACTGAATGTTGTTAGTGAAGTTTCATCTTTAACAACCGCCCCATTTGTACTGGATGATTCAGTTTTAATGGTCTGCTGGGTTACCATAGTTTGTGCGCTGGAAATAGCACTGGATACAGAAGTTTCAGGGACTACTGCTCTTAAGTCCAGGCAACTACTTAGAACACCTACATTTGCTGAAGTGTGAGGACCTAAAATTAAAGGGGAAAGGTTATTAATAAAATACCTGAAACTAATTGTTGTGCCGTGTCATTCTTGGCATATAATTCTTGAGACTTTCAGTGTTATAATCATAAACAAGAGCACCTAAAATAGCATTCATATGAGTTAACCATTAGGTGTTAAAATGTTTAAAAAAGTAAAGTGCATTATATCTACAATGGATGTCCAACTTCTCAGCTCTCTCTTCCTTTCTAAACATTGAACCATTCTTCTCAAACTCCCTACTAAATCATATGTTGAGGAATTCTCAGCAAATAGCCTTGTCTCATATTTTAGGGAAAAAAGTAGAGGTCATAGGCACGAATTCCCTCAATTTTCTGTCTACTCTTGCCCCAAACTAGAAACATATTTATGATTGCCTATCATCCCTGACTTCTCTCCTACATCAAAGGTTGAGCTGACGTTCCTCATAAGGAAGTTTAATTTACCTTTCTATGTACTTGGTCTCATTCTCTTCCCCGTATTTTGGGACTCTTTTACACCAATTCCTCTCTCCTCAGGGTTTTCAGACTGTTCTTTGGAAGTTTTTCATCCTCAGTCGAAAAATTTGATCAAGTCTCTCAAGTAAACAAACATTCATCTACCCTGAATCCACAAGAGAACCCACTCCACCATCACCCTCACTAATCCTTCCACAGCAGTCTCTACTTCCTCAACCTCTCCAGAATCTGGTTTCTAGCATACCACTCCAATGAAATGCCATGGCAAAAGTCAGTAATTTCCAAGGGACACTTTTGAATTTTCACTTACTTGATCTTTCTGCAATGTAAACAATCCCAACCACATATTCCTTTCTAAGATGTTTCCTTCTGTGATTTATATTCATTCATTCTGTGTGTACTGAGGATCTACTATCTACCACGTTATGCCTGTTTCTCTAATGGTGAAACAAAGTAAACATGGTCCTTGCCTCATGGAACTTATAGCCACATGGGAGAGACAGCATACAAAAATAAATGTATATTGGGGGAATGGTGAGAAAGGGGAAAAATTCATCTTCCCCAAGTGGAGAACTCTTGATATTCTCAAAAGCAGTGGGGACAACCAAAGCAATAGGCTGAGTACCCAATCTTGGGGTTTGTTCATATGAAACTTAATCCAGCAAAGGATAGACTAAGCATATTTAAAATTAGGCCTAAGAGTCACCCCCAAGAGAACCTCTTTTTTTTGCTCAGATGTGGCCTCTCTGTCCAGCCAACACAACAAGCAAACTCACTGCCCTCCCCCTGTCTACATGGGACATGACTCCCAGGGGTGTGGACCTTCCTGGCAACATGGGACAGAAATCCTAGAATGAGCTGGGACTCAGCATCAAGGGATTGAGAAAACCTTCTCGACCAAAAAGGGGAAGAGTGAAATGAGACAAAATAAAGTGTCAGTGGCTGAGAGATTCCAAACAGAGTCGAGAGGTTACCCTGGAGGTTATTCTTAGGCATTAAATAGATATCACCTTGTTAGGTGAGATGTAATGGAGAGGCTGGAGAGAACTGTATGATGGTGAAAACGTTGTCTGATGCTCCTTTTATCTACCTTATCAACAGATGAGTAAAACATACAGAATAAAAATAAATAATAGGGGAACAAATGTTGAAATAAATTTAGATTGAAATGCTAGTGATCAATGAAAGGGATAGGTAAGGGGTATGGTATGCATGAACTTTTTTCTGTTGTCTTTTTATTTCTTTTTCTGAATTGATGCAAATGTTCTAAGAAATAACCATAATGATGAATATGCAACTATGTGATGATATTGTGAATTACTGATTATATATGTAGAACAGAATATGTTAAGAATGCTTGTGCTTGTTTGTTGTTACATATATATTTTTTGTTGTTACAAATTTTTTAAATTAAAAATTTTTTTAAAAAACTTAAAAAAAAATTAATAAATAAATGTATAGTCCCAACTGTGATGCCTACTATAAAGGAAAAAAAATGATGCTATTCTTTTTTGGTTCTTTTCCTAACTGTCTAAGAGCCCTTTCATAATCTCTTTGGTTGACCTCACTTCTTCAAATAACTATCTAAATGTTGGTGTTCCCAAGGCCTTGCCTTTTCTTTTTCTCCCTGTGCTTTAACTACCATTCTCAGGATCATTCACTCCTCAAACACGTAAGTCCCAGGTACTATGGTAAGTGCCTGCTGCGAAGACAGCCGTGAACAACATGGACAAGGTTCTTGCTCTTAAAAGGATTCTATTTTAGATACTCTTAAGTTCTAAATTTCTATTTCTTTTACAAACCTGTCTCCTGGATGCCAGACCTAAGTATCTAACTGCCTGCTAGAAATCTTTACTCAAGTGCCTCAAACCAAATAAGATCATAGTTGAACTTATCTTTTTCCCACATCTGTTCTTACTCCTATATTTCTTATTTTGATTAAGAGTCTTATCATCTGGCAGCTGCAAGAAAAATAGTCACCGGTTTGGTTCTGCCAATGAGTACCAAGCCTCAAGTAAAGCACTGTAAAGAGTCTTTTCTATCCAAAACGGATCAATGTGTTGGTTTTGGGGGGAGGTGATATAACAAACAATTTAAATGTGGTGATTTTTTTCACATTTTGATCTGTCATCTATTTGACTTAATAATGCTAAATCCAACTCACACCTGTTTTCATAATACACAAGTGATCTCATTTATTGCTATAAGAAATGAAGCAATGTACAGAGAAAACAGTAGACTCAGTGATAAAGTTTCATCATCTATCCAGATATCTAACCCAAAAAATTGAGTCATGTTTAATTCATCTTCATTCCCCATATCCATCCAGTTGCCAAGTCTAATAGATGCTACCATCTAAAAGTCTCTCAAATGTTGTTGTCTGTCCTCTCCATCCCACCTATTCCTTTAGTCAGTCTCTGCATCTGCTGGAGTCAATTAATCTAATCACGCCACTTCTCTACTTTTTTTTCTCTAAAACTTCTTAAATTTCCTTAAACTTCCATTTTGAAATAACTTCAAATTATAGGACAGTTACAAAAATAAAACAAAACCCATACAGAGAATTCCAACACCCTGCCCCAGCTCCCCTGCCAGACACAGATCCACCAATTTTAATGTTCTGACACATCTGCCGAATCATTCTATTAAACTGTGTATCTGTTTTCTAAATGTTTGAGAGTAGGTCCTATACATCATGTTCCTGGGACACACAGTCAATCACTCACCTAGTTTTACAACATACGCTTTAACAGCTACTGCAACCTGCACAGAAAAAGCCCCATCTCTTCCTTTTCACCTAACACTGAGTGGCCATTCAAAAACTGAATGTCTATAATGGCCAGGCAATGTTACTGTACAACCACCCTGGTTTTCCCAAGTGACCAGTATTCATCTTGTTCAGACTACCTTACAACCTAACATTTAGATTCCTTTAAGATTCTGAAATCTTCAAAGCTCATCTGCATTTGTTTTCAAGAGTATAAACTTTTTTATAAGATAAGCATATAAAAATCACTACAAGAAAGAAATTACAATTGAGGTTCAGGACCAAGCTTCAGTAATTATGATCAAATGATTCCTTTATATTAGAAAGTAAATAAAACAAAGAGCCCTCCCCTTCCACAAGTAACAAAATGAGAAAAATTATAGGAAATTATTTTGCTCAGATATTTTTATGATTCATAAGGGAAAATGGAAATAAAAATAATATTCATATTAAATTTGAATCAATGAAAAGGAATTTGATTTTTTATCAGCTATCATGATTTTTTCAAATGAAAAAGTCACATGTTGTATTATCAAAATTATTTCAGAATGAGATTTATAAAATTATTTTTGATACTGAAATCAGAGGCAATGTTTTCTACATATGAAATGGCATTCAGAATATTCAAATGAATTTATTTTAAATATAAGCATCACCAAATTATAACCTGTCCCATGAAGGCAATGGGCTAATCAACAGTTCTCATACATGACCTATCTTTCTGAGGATAATTCAGTTAGCTGCTAAGCAGATATTTATTAAGTGATACTATTACCAGCTACAGTTCTGGGTCCTGGGGAAATAGTGGTGGACAAGACAGCGGACTCTGCCTGTGCTGTTGTGACTCTGTTATGCACCCCAGAAAAGACTGTTTTAATCCACTCTTGTGGGTGCACCTATTGTGGGTGGGGACCTTTGATTAGGTGTCCATGGAGATGTGCCACACCAAATTCAAGGTGGGTCTCAATCCTTTTACTGAAGTCCTCTATGAACAGAATAAAAGACGGAGAACACAGAGAGAGACATACAGAGAGCAGAGAGATGAAACCCAGTGAAGGACGAAGAGAGAATGAAAACAATCTGAGTGGAAGCTAAGAGAGAAAGAAAATGGCCCGAGACATTTTGGGGACAGCCGTAGAAACCAGAAGCCGGGAGAGAAGGGTCAGGAGACACAGCCACATGCCTTCCCATGGGGCAGAAGAACCCCAGAGGCCAGCAGCCTTTCCTCAAAGACGGTATCGCCCTCTTGATGCCTTAATTTGGACATTTTCATGGCCTTAGAACTGTAAATTTGTAACCCAATAAATTCCCTTTGAAAAAGCCAACCCATTTCTGGTATTTCGCATTCTGTCAGTTTAGTCAACTGAAACAATGCCCCAAGTAAATCATTTCAGAGAATTATAACTGCTACAAAAATAAAATTAAATAATGGGACCATGACACTGAACCCAATGGACAACCTCAAATGTCACATAAAATATTCGCCTCATTTAAAAGCTTATAACTAATCATTACAATTAAGGTAAGTGCTTACTTTGTATTATGATGTCACTATAATAAGGTTCAATATAGTAGTTATTTTACTTATTAGGAAAATGGATCAAAACCATAGAACATTTACTTTTTCAAGGATTCTAAAATCCCCTACCAATATTATAAAAAGCTTTAGTTTTATTTAAAAAGTCATCTTCATACCTTCATTTTGCCTTTGCATATCCACCACACAACTATTATGATTAGAACAATCAGCTGCCAAAGATGAAAGCAAAATGGCATTAGAATCAGAAGATGCTTTGAGATCTGGTTTGTTTTTCAATGATGTTCCTTTCATAGTTGTATGTTCAGTTTTTGCACTGTTTACTGTATCATGGATCTACAAGAAAGAAAATAGGTTATTATGGCAATCACTGTTTAAATACAAATAAATGTTAAAAAAAAGAGCCAAGCAAAAACATTTACAACTTAAAAGTTTTTGAAAATAAGTGTTTACCAAAATATAAAATACTTCATGGGTATATGTCGAGAAAAAGTCTACATCAATATAAGTGATAGCTAATATTAAAAATAACTGATCATGTAACATAGACAACACCAAAGCTACTGAATTTAACTTGGTCAAATTTTCTTAACAAAGGTCAGGCATGAATACTAAAGATCAAATGATTACTAGAAGTGAACTCGAAAGTTATATGGAACTCTTAAGTGAATGAACCATTCTGCATGACTGAGTTTTCCATATGCAAATAAAGATTTAATACATATGCTTGTCAATATTCTTTACAGTTAAACATTTTAGATAGGCATCTTCTCTAATTATATTTTCTTTGCATTCTTAAGCACACCATAATGAACACATTTAAACTTTTAGGTAATTAGTTCATCAATGTGAATACCAATTACACAGCATTGCCTAACTATAGGTCTACTGAACCATAAAAGTGATCTGGTTTCACAGGAATACAACAAAATTGCTGCCCCTTTTTAGTTTTCTGCTTTCCATTACTCTTCTGTCTCCACCTTTATTGTCAACTATTTTAATTGCTTGTGCTCTAAGGATACGTATCCATATCATGCCCTGTACTTCCCTTCTAACTGGCAGTGATGGTGTGATTATTAATAAATGATGATAATGACAGTCGCAACCATTTAGGTAGCATTATACTACGTGCTGAGAATTGTGCTAGATATTTATAGACTTTATCTCATTTAATCTTCACAACAATTCCAAAAATTGGATGATATGACCCCTATTTTATAGATGAAGTAACTGAGGCTCAGAGAACTTAATATACCCACAATCAGGTATCCAGTAAGTAGCAGAGCTGGAATTTGAACCAAGGTCTATTTCATTCCAAAGTCTCCATGCTATAGTATCTCTACTGTGCTCTTCAGTTACATATCAGACACCCAACAGAATTAGAATTATATAAAATAAGAATAAATACACCCTGAGATTTTTGGTTCAAAATGGTAAACATATATTTCAGGAGATTCCTCCAGAAACCCAAATAAAATGTTCATACAATAAAATTTTAAAGGAATAAAGACATCAACTAATAAGGAAAAAAAGAGAATGGGGGAAGATATAACGGTAAATTAGATATGAAGCAGAGAAAGCTGAAAGCTGAGAGCCTATAGGTAGAAATTCAAGAAAATGCAAACTTCTGTCAGAGAACCCAGAAAGTCAGGGTCTGGAGGGATCAGGTACTTCAGAGGCAGAGGTGCAGTATCCAAGGAAACACAGGAGGACTGTACAAAGAGGGCTGTGCGACAAGTGCCAATTCCCTACTCCTCTCTCAGCACACCAAGCCCACAAACCCCTTTTGCCTGCTCTGAATGAGGGAAATATGCGTAAAGCTGAAATGGGAGACTCCAGATCATGGAGCAGCATTGCTCAGGTGAAGATGGGGAAGAGGCACCCCGACCGAAAACGGGATAAAGTGAATGCATGCTTAGCAGATACATTTCCTTAGGAGGCTCCTGGAACACTGACAGGCAGGCTTATAACCCACAGGCAAAAAGGTTGAAGAATTCTCAGGAGAAACTTATTGGCCCAAGGGAAAAACCCCACATACACTGATATTTGTGTAGCTTTACTCAATCACCTTACAGAAGTCTACTAATTAATAAGCCATGACCAAAAGCACAGAGTTTCCAAGGTCTGCCCCCTGCCTTTTTTTAAGTGCAAATTTTATTAAGATGTATTTGCATATCACATAATCCTCCCAAAGTATATAATCAGTGCCTCACAGTGTGCTAGTCTGGAGCCCTGTTGTGACATAGGTTTTTTTGCTTTTTTTTAAATTTGCATATGGGCAGGAGGCACCAGGGATCGAACTCCAGACCTCCAGCACAGCAGGTCGAACTCCAGACCTCCAGCACGGCAGGTCAGAGCTCTGCCTGCTGAGCCACGGCAGCTGCCGGTGACATAGGTTTTTAATCCATCCCTGTGGGGGCAGACTTGTAGTGGGTGGGACCTTTTGATTAGGTTGTCTCAACTGAGATGTGACCCACCCAATTCAAGGCGGGCCTTAATTCTTTACTGGAGTCCTTTATGAAAGATAAAGGACAAAGAGAAATACCCCAGAGACACTAAGAAAGGACCCACAGAACCTCAAAGAGGAGGCCACTAGAATCAGAAGCTGAAACCCAGGAGCAAAGGCCCAGCAGGACTCCAGCCATGTGCCTTGCTATCTGACAGAGGAACCCTGGATGCCAGCAGTTTTTCTTTGGAGGAGGTATCATCCTTTTGCTATCTTAATTTGGACATGTTCATGACCTTAGAATTCAAACTTGTAAATTAATAAATCCCTATTGTTAAAAGCCACCCATTTCTGATATACTGAATTCTGGTAGTGTTAGCAACCCTCAACATACAGTGTTATCACATAGTTGTGCAATCATCATCACACTCAATCCTAAACCATTTTCATCACTCCAAAAAGAAAAGTAACAAAGACATAAAAAAAGAAGACCCCAAACACCCCATACCCCTTATCCCCCTACCCCACCCCATTACTGACCCCTCGCATTGGTGTGGGACATTTGTTACTGTTATTGAAAGCATATTAAGATACCACTATTAACCACAGTCCATAGCTTTCAATTGGGGTTTTTCCATATACCATTCTTTTATTGACTCTTTGTACGAGTGTAGTACATTTGTACTAGTTCATGAAAGAACTCATTGTAGTGGTAATCGTGAACAACGACTCTCACCAGGTTCACTGTGCTACACAATTGCCTGTTTTATCCTCAAGCCTTCCTTCTGGTGACATATGTGACTCTAAACAATTCCTTTCAACCAAATTCATCGACAATTCAGCACTATTTATTATTGCAATAACGAGCTACCCTCACCTCTATCCATTTCCAAACATTTAAGTTCAACCTCGTTAAAAATTCTGTACATATTAGGCAACTGCTCCCTATTTCTAGCCCCATTCATTTTTTTTTTAAGTTTTAAATTCTATTTAAACAAACAACATACTAACATGAACATCCTTACCATATGATCATTCCATTCTTGATATATAAACAACTCACAATATCATCACATAGCTGTATATTCATCACCATGATCACCTCTCAGAACATTTGCATCAATCCAGAAAAAGAAAATAGAAAAAAACCTCATACATACCCCCTCCCCCACAACAATCACCAGCATTTCAATCTACTAAATTGAATTTAACATTTGTTCCCCTTATTACTAATTTATTTTTAATCCATATGTTTTACTGATCCATCCATACCCTGGATAACAGATGCATCAGACATAAGGTTTTCACAATCACATAGTCACTTTGTGAAAGCTGTATCATTATACAGTCATCTTCAGGAAACATGGCTACTGCAAAACAGCGCTACATTTTCAGGCAGTTCCCGCCAACCTCTCTGTTACTCCTTAACTAACAAGGTGATATCATTTAATGCGTAAGAATAACCTGCAGGATAACCTCTCCACTCTGTGATCTCTCAGCCACTGACGCATTATTTTGTCTCATTTCTCACTTCTCCTTTTGGTCTAGAAGGATTTCTCAATGCCTTGATGCTGAGTCCCAGGTCTTCCAGGATTTCTGTCCCACTTGCCAGGAAGCTCCACACCCCTGGGATTCATGTCCCATGTAGAGAGCGGGAGGCAGTGAGTTTGCTTGTTGTGTTGGCTGAGAGAGAGAGGCCACATCTGAGCAACAGAAGAGGTTCTCTGGGGGTAGCTCAGAAGCTACCTCCTCTATCACTAGGTCTTGAAGATGTTTCCCTGTATTTTCTTCTAGGAGTTTTAGGTATTGCCTCTTACATTTAGGTCTTTGAACCATTTTGAGTTAATTTTTATATAGAGTATGAGACAGAGATTCTCTTTCATTCCTTTGGATACGGATATCCAGTTCTCTCAACACCATTTATTGAAGTGCCTGTTCTGTCCCAGTTCAGTGGATTTGGGGGCCTTGTCAAAAATCAACTGACCACTTATCATGGTTTGCCAAATCCCAATCAAACCCTCCCTGCCAACCCTAAAGAACATCCAGGGCTTCATCTGAGATTCTACAAAGCTTCCATGCACTGTGGCAACTTTCCAGAAACCTACAACTTCCAGATGGGTTCCCAGGCCAGATAAGTCCTGAAACCCAGAAGGGCCAGTCTCTCTAGACATCAATTAGTTACATCCACCATCCCATATTATCAACAGGCCTTTCCAACTAGAAAAAGTTAGAATGGGCATAGCCCAAATCCATAAAGATTGGGAGAAAGATCAAAGGATAAGGTAGAGTTATAACAGAGAAGATAGGTTTTAAAAAATCAGTATGACTGCTGAATCATTATACAGATATTTCTTTCAGTCTCCAGTGTCTTGGAGAAACTAGAAGTAAAAGCCTAAAATTATGGAATTGTAACCCATACCAAACTCTGAAATCTTTTCTACAACTAATTCTTGCAGTATGCTTTGAAATTTATTGCTTTTTTGTATACATGTTATTTTTCACAATAATAAAACAAAGAAAATAGCTTAGGCTTTGCAGGCTGAATGTTCTGTTGCAATTTCTCAACTTTGCCATTACAGTGCAAAAGCAACCATATACTAAAAAATGAATTAAAAAAAAAACATTCTGAGCTCACTTATAGTAGGAAAACAGGTAGCCCAGGGGCCTACATGAAAAATTGCCCTATGTAAAGGTCAACAGGGCATAAACCCCTTAGCAAGGTGCCCCCCCATCCCAGGGCCAACAGCTCCAGCCTTATCCACAGGAAGAGCAACCTTTACTGTGTGTTTGTTAGAAGCCAGACAACAACCCGGCAGGACAGAAACCACTGCTATTCCATTTGAGTGAATGTGCAAACAAAGCTTCAAGAAGTGAAGGAACTTCCTGGGGTTAGGTAGTTTAACTCCACAGCCGCATTTTCACCTCTCTGCAACGTGCATATGCCACATTGGCTAAGCCAACATCTGCACCTCTGCTGTCTGAGAACCTGGAGTGGAGTCCTGGTCTCCTGGTTGCTCTGCTGCCCACCTCTGCATTTGTGTCACAGAGCCACTTCTGGGCTCCGCTGCCTCCCGGCTGACAAGCACACGCACTTCTGGCACCTTCATCAGGCAGCAGCACACAGTTCCGTTAACTAAAGATTAAGGGTCATTTCAGAAGGCCTGATTTTGGGTTTTTTTTTTGCATGGGCAGGCACCGGGAATTGAACCCTGGTCTCCGGCTCAGAAGGCCTGATTTTATCCTCCATTGTTCAATTTTAATGAGCTGTTACATTCGGTGGCTGAATGAGCTGAGGGATCAAATATAGCATGACCCATAAAGTGATTTTTAAAAAAATTCTAAATAAATAGTACAAGTATCAAGGAAATAAAAAAATAAAGATTAACTGACACTAGGTCTGAGGATCTATTTCTGAACTCTTAATTTGGCTCCACTGATCACTGTGTCTGTCTTTGTGCCATCACCACGCTGTTTTGACCACTGTGACTTTACACTAAGCTTTAAAGTCAAGAAGTATCAGTCCTCCCACTTCATTCTTCTATTTAAGAATGTTTTTGGCTATTTAAGGCCCCTTTTCCTTCCAAATAAATTTGTTCACTAACTTTTCCAGTTCTGCAAAGTAGGTTGCTAGAATTTTAATCATTGAATTTGTAGATCACTTTGATAGAATTGACATCTTAACAACATTTAGCTTTCCCATCAATGAACACAGAATGTCTTTCTACTGATTTAGGTCTTCCATTTCTTTCAGCAATGTTTTATAATTTTCTGTATACAGGTTCCAAAGCATTTTTAATGTCTCATTTTAAACATGAAAGGACAGCCACCCAGACATTTGATGAAAGTGTCTAATGTGAAAGGCCAAAATAAAAATAAATAATAAATAACTTGAAAGAAAAATATTGCAGAGGCTGAATAAAACTCCAAAAAATGTTTTTAAAAGCATTAATCTGTGCCCCTTAAAGAGATAAGGGAAAATGTTATATTCAGGAAACAAGATGCTATAAAGGAAACAAAGAATAAGATCCAGCTTTTAGAAATTATATGGTTAAATATATTTAAAAACTGGTAGAAGATTTATAATGTAAAGTGAAGAGATTTTTCAGAAAGTACAATAGACAAAATGAAAACAGGAGATAAGAAGTAAAATCAGAGTACTAGTTTCAGGACCACCATTCAATTAATAGGAGTTAAAAAAAAAAAAAAGAAGAAAAAAAGAGAGAAAATGGAGGGAAGAACTAATTAGTAATGAAAGCTACGAGTTTCCAAAATGACGGGGGCCCACTGAGTGTACTGCACAACAAATGAAGACATATTACACCCCAAGGCATGCTATTGTTGAAATTTCAGAATACCAGGGATATAAAGAAAAAAAACAGGCCACATATAAAGGGTCAGAAAGTGGCATCAGACTTCCCATGAGCATCAATGAATCTTAAAAGACAGTAGGGAAACACATTTAAATTTCCGAGGATAAAGAATTCCATACCCCAGGATACAGAATGCCATACCCCAGCCAAGTTAACAACGAAATGTGAATAGACCAAAGACATTCTCAGATATGCAAGATCTTAAAAAGTTTATCTTTAATGAACCCTTTCTTAGGAAACTACTGGTAGGGATAATCCAGCAAAATAAGAGAAACCACCAAGAAGGAAGAAGAAAGGAGATCCAGGAAACATGGACTCTAACACAGGAAAGAGATAAAAGGAATTCCTAAGATGAAACAAATGGAAGTGCCAAGATGACAGCTGTACAACATGTCTAGGGAAAAGACAAAACAGACGAGAGCATTAAGACAGAGGGCTCCAGGGGGGATGGTTCCAAGGAGGTGAAAAAAAAGGGTACTACCTTTATACGTCTGAATATTTTCAATGGAGTATTATAATTCTGTTGGAGAATTTGAGCATGAATTAATGATAAGTAAGAAAAACTAAACAAATGAAAGGAAATAAAAAGTTATACAAATTAGGAAGGAAAAAATAAAACTGTGTTTCTCTGCAAATGATATTTATGTAGAAAATCCCAAAGAATGCACAAAAAATTCCTGGAACTAATGAGTGATTATAGCAAGGCTGCAGAAGACAAGGTTAATACATAAAAGTCAACTACTGGGGAGTGTGAGGATAGTTGAGTGGTAGAATTCTTGCTCGCCGTGTGGAAGACCGAGGTTCGATTCCAGGCCCACTCACTTTCCAAAACAAACAAACAAGCAAAACAAATGAATAAAAAACCAAACCAAAAAAGAAAAAGTCAACAAATGGTGATGCAATAAGTGGATATTCACATGGAAAAAGAAAGAAATGTGACCTGTGCCATATAGCATAAAAAAAAAAAAGTCAACTGCTTTCCAATATATATCAGCAGTGAGCAACTGGAATTTGAAGTTAAAAACTCACCACCGCTTACATTAGCACCAAAAAATCATCAAAATACATAGGCATAAATATGTACAAGATCTATATGAGGAAAACTACAACGCTCTGATGAACAAAATGAAAGATATAAATAGAGAGGGCTGTGTGATGGCGGCTCAGTGGCAGAATTCTCACCTGCCATGCCAGAGACCCGGGTTTGATTCCTGGTGCTTGCCCATTCAATCAATCAATCAATCAATCAATAATCCACAGGAAGATATTCCATTTCATGGATAAAAGATCAAACATTGTTAAGATGTCAGTCTTCCCAACTTGATTAACAGATTCAACTCAATCTGAACGAAAACCCTAGCAAGTTATTTTATGGATTCTAAAATTTATATAGAAAGGCAAAAAAACCCAGAATGGTCAACCTAAGACTCGAGAAAAAGAACAAAGTTGGAAGACTGATTACTCTCTGACTTCAAGCATTATTATAAAGCTATAGTGATTAAGATATTATAGATTTCTGAAATCAAAAATTTGAAAAAATTTAGTAATACAGCTTATTACTACAGCAAAGTTGATATTTATAATAATTTCTTACTTGATGTTTTGAGAACGCACACAGTTTTGATAGTTACTCAACTGGTATTTAAGATAGTGTTTAAATGTAGAATTTAAGAAACTCTGATATCTATATCTAGAATTTTTCCTTCCTTGCTTTCAATTAGTTTATGAAACATATTCTACAAACAGGCTTTATGATGATTACTTAGACATATTTTTTTAAATATGCCTATGGATAAGCTAAGATATCCATTTTAGATGGTTAAGATTTTCATATATTAATTGTAAAAACATTTGTATCTTCCTATTTTTCTAAAATCAGGAAAATGCTTAGTAACATAAGTCATTACTACGGCAATACAGATACCTGTAAGAACTTTCTACCTGATGTTTTGAGAAAATTCATAGTTTTCACAGCTGCTCAAATGGTATCTAAGTTAGTGTTTAATATTTAGAGTTTAAGAACTTTGCTATCTGAATTCACAGATTTTTGCCTTGTTGCCTTAATTTTAAATTGGTTTATGAAATTTACTTTGCAAACACAGGTTTTACAATGATTATATGGATACTTTATTTAAATATGCCTATGGTTAAGCTAACTAAGATCCATTTTTGGTGGTTCTAAGTGTATTGTTTGTTTTCTTAAATAAAAAAAGGTGAGAAAAAAAGAAGATACTATAGGGTTGACAAAAGAATAGACAAACAGATCAATGGTAACAAAATAGAGAACCCAGAAATAGACTCACACAAATATTGTCAACTGACCTTTGACAAAGAGGCAAAAGCAATTCAATGGAAAAAGGAAAGTATTTTCAACAGTGCTTGAATAAGTAGATATCCACCAAAAAAAAGAGAAAAGAAAGAACAGGAGTTTAGGTACAGAACTTATACCTTTCACAAAAATTAATTCAAAATGGATCACAGACCCAAATAGAAAACGCAAAACTATAAAACTTCTAGAAGATAACACAGGAGAAACTCTAGGTGACCTTGGGTCCTTGTTGATGACTTTTTAGATATAACACTAAAAACATGAGGCATGAAACAAAAAATTGATAAATTGGACTTCATTAAAATGGGAAACTTCTGCTCTGTGAAAAACACTGTTAAGACAATGAAAAGAAAAGCCACACACTAGAAGGAAATGTCTGCAGAACATATATCTAGGGAAGTATGATGGTGACTCAGTGGCAGAATTTTCGCCTGCCATGCCGGAGACCCAGGTTCGATTTCTTGTGCCCAAGCAAAACAAAAACAAAAATAATATCTAATAAAGGACTTATATCAAAACATACAAAGAAATATACAAAGAACTCTTAAAACTCAACAAGGCAAGAAACAATCCAATTAAAATAATGGGCAAAGGGTCTGAACAGACACCTCACCAAGCAGAAAACAGATGGCAAATAAACATATGAAAAGATGCTTAACACCATATATCATTAGAGAATTGCAAATTAAAATACTAATGAGATAAGAATAACACCCATCTGAATGGCTAAAGCCCAAAACACTGACATCAAATGTGGAACAAGAGGAACTGTCACTCATTGATAGTGGGAATGCAAAATGGTGCAGCCACTTTGACAGACAGAACTTTCTTACCAAGAAACTTTATCTCAGCATATAATCCAGCAACTGCATTCCTTGTAATTTACCAAAACGAGCAGAAAATTTAGGTCCACACAAAAAAACTGCATTCAAATGTTTATAGCAGTTTTATTCATAATTGCCAAAACTTAGAAGCAACAAAGAAGTTCTTCAATAGCTGGATGGATAAACTGTGGTACATCCTTACAGGAATATCATTCAGCATTAAAAAGAAATGAGCTCTCAAGCCATAAAAACATGGAAGACCTTTAGGTGTTCATTGCTAAGTGAAAGAAGACAATCTGAAAAGGCTACATATTGTATGATTCTAACTACATGATGTTCTGGAAAAGACAAAACTTACAGCAACATAAAAGATCAGTGGCATTCAGGGGAAGGGAGGGAAGGATGAATAGGTGGAAGATAGGAGATCTTCAGGGCAGTGAAACTATGCCATACGATATTGTAATGGTGGATATATGACATTATGCATATGTCAAAACCCCCAGAACTGTCTCACACAAAAAGTGAACCTTAACGTAAACTATAAACTTTAGTTAATAATAATGTATCAATATTGGTTCATCAGTTGTAATAAATGTACAATACTAATGAAAGATGTTAATAATAGGAAAACTTGTCTTGGGGAAGGTGTGTATGGGAACTCTCTGTACTTTTTGCCCAGTATTTCTGTACATCTAAAACTGCTTTAAAAACTAAAGTCTATTATAAAAAAATTTGATGGATGTGGGAAGGGAAAGGGGAGAGATCTTTAAAATCTTCCTCTTCCATTGTTGAAGACAACTCATCTAAAACTGTAAAGTCAAGAAGTGGCAGCATAAGGATTTTATTTAGAAATATGAAGGTAGATTCCAGAAGAAAGCTGAAAGAGTTTAAATAGCTGAAAGTAGATGCCTCTAGGGAGCAGGAATCAGAGGCATAGAGGAATGTGGTAAGAAACTATTGGTTTTTATTATAAACCTTGTAGTACCATCTAAATTTGTGACACACACGCATACATATATGTATATGCATATGCACACACGTAGATAATATAATAATATGTAGTTAATATATGTATGTATAGACATAAAAATATACTATGTCACTTAAAGTAAGCCCTGAGGAAACTGCTCACAAATAAACTGCATGAGCCTTTTTGCTATATGGCCTTCCTGACATACTGTATAGCTTTTTCTACTTATTACTGGTCTTCAGCGATGCTCAGCACACGGGAGTCTGTACCCACACCACCTTCTTTGAAAAGAATTCTGCTGTTGATAAATACAGCAGTTTGCCAGACAAAAGCAGTGAATCTTGGTAAGCTTATTCATTGGTCTCCACAAAGACCTACTGCGGAATGCTTCATACATAAAAAACAACCTCACAAATTCAGAGTGCTAAAATTTGAATTTTAAAAGAATCATAGGTGCTCAATTTAGCCACCCATATTCTTAAGTAAAAAAACATAGTAAAAAATATGTATTTCATACACATTTAAAAAATACTCCTTTAGAAATTTAAAGTAAGTGTGTGAAAGACATTTAGAAAAGTCAAAATACTGATTTCAAAATACTGAATAAATAGTAAGAATAAATTATAACACATTATCCTTGGATACAATGTGAAATGAGGACAGACTTCGATCTCTTGACTGGGAGTTCTTGATTCAGGCTACCTTTACAACGATGTGAGAGCTTTCTTTAAAAACAGCTGTGTGTGCACCAATCAATTACATTTCACTAGATTTGGGGAAGGGCTTGGGAATTTGAGTTTAAAAAAGAGAATCTCAAAGGTGATTCTAATGTGCAGCCAGGACCGAGAACCCCTGCACAAAGGTAAAATGATAGAATCCATAATAACAACTGGGATCATGACCATAGACATTCATTTACCATCATAAATGTTTAAACTTACACTGTTGGGAACGATGCTATTACTGCCTTCTCTGTGAGCATCCATCCTGACTCCTGTGGAGATGAGAAAGTTCAGACTAATGCGCTCTAAATTAGCTCCAATAAAATCTGTTATAAGCAAATATTTTAAAAAGTTACATATTAAGGATTAAAAAAAGTATTTTCTCTATCAAAATTTATTTGTTCTCTTAATAGTCTGCTTTATTAATTGACTGGAAGGACATGGAGAAACATATTTGCTTTTGCTTTCCAAGTGCCTGTTAAGTTAAAAATACTTTTGGAAAAAAGCCAAAATATTTTTGGAAGCTAATTAAAACTACCTCCTGGAGTCAAGTAGCATATCAGATTAAGAAGCTGCATCAAAATGAACTGAAGGAAAAACATTCTATTCTATTTGCCTATTTGTTCTGCTACATTATAATGATACCAGGAGTCAAGTTTCAGAGTTGAATCTCAACATTTTTAATTTACTATGTGTGAACCAACATATCATAAAATTTCTTAAGCCAGATCTAATCATAGACTTTTCTGCAGGATATTTTTAAAAAAGCATTTGTGCTTACATGCTTTCTTCAAGCATGGAAACTATTTTACCTTGCATATTTGGTGCTGCTGTAGAATCAGGTGATGCAGCTTGGTAAGGCAAGTCTGTATTCAACTGCAAAAGATAGCCCTCGACCGTTGGCACTTCATCCCACTTGACATGAAAAGAGTTGGTAGTGGCTTTGATCAGCTGTACTTGTGATGGTGCCAGTGGTTTCTCTAAAGAACAATATCCACATTGTACATTTAGTTTTAAATTTATCAGAAATATATCCACATTGTTTGAGAAGAGCTGGAGCTTTGAAAACATCAGTAATGAATATTTCATCTGTTTACCAAGAGGGAAAAGTTTATTCAGATAAACCTAACTATAGTAGGTCAAAGGAAAATGACCTAGATAAATAAGTCTGATCTTATTTATCTATTTAATTCCTCAAACAAGTAAATATAGAAACAAAACAATCTAGTTCCAAACTACTTGATTATCACATTCATAAAAAATGTTTAAATCTAGATGCTGAGGGGAAAACCAAGTATTATACAGTAATGATTATGTTACTTTACTTCTTAGGAAGTTCTAATCTTTTTAATTTTATGAGCTAATTTTAGCCAACAACGTATACCTTAGAAATACTGTCAACATCAGCAAAGGTGATTTGGGCATATTTTGGGAAAATATAACATCTCAAGTTAATACCCTCTTGTTAAAGTTTATAACTACCCAAAATAGTTACCTTGGTATTAGCTATTACTAACATTTCCAAAACAAACAACAACCATAGAATCTTATGGTTGGAAAAAAATGACCTAAGATTATTTTTACAATAATGTTGTCCTCTTTTTCTATGTATTTCTACCATATCAGGGAACTCACCAATTTCCAAGGCAGTATATTCCATCTTTGGCCAGTTACATATGAAAATTTATTCTTATAGTGAGCTGAACTCTATAACCCTATAATTTTATCCTTATAGAACAAATCCAATAGCTTTCCTTTTGTATATTTTAAAGTAAGGGTTGACAAACTATGACCAAATTCAGCCCATCTCTTTTTGTAATTAAAGTTTTACTGGAACACAGCCATACTCATTTGTTTATGCATTATCTATGGTTGTTTTCATGCCACAATGGCAGGGCTGAGTAGTTGTAAAAGAGAATATACAGCCTGCAAAGCCTAAGACATTTATTACATAGCTATATTAATATATATTATATAGCTCTTACAGAAAAAAAATTGATGACCCTGTTTTAAAGGATAATTACACCTCTTTCGACTATTCTTATGTAAACTCTTCATGATCCTCATCAGAATCCAGTTTATTTTTCTCAAAGTAAACCCAAACAAAAGCAGATAATAAGACAAGTCCAGGAGGAGGCACACCACCTATATAACAGAAGTTATAGGCAGACACCAGAAGGGTGCTAATCAATGAAATAAATCAAGAACCAGAACCGAGAGACATGAATTTTCAGACTGAAAGGACCCAATGAGCACCCGGTACAACGGACTGAAAACAGACACACAACAAAGCACATCACTGTAGAATTTAAGAACAATAGGTCAATGAGAGGGAAAAAAAGGTCAAAGGACCAAAAATCAGTGGTTTAGATTTCTCAACAAAATATACTAGGAGCTTGAATACAAACACAACAATGCTTTCAAAATTCTGAAGAGTAATGATTTCCAATGGGAAACTATTTCCATCCAAACTACTAATTAAGACTAAGCGTATTTTCAAGCAACAGAAGATCTCAAAATAAATGTATCACCTATGCACACTATCCCTGAAATGAATTACACAAAAAACGAGAAAGTAACTAAAAAAGGGGAATATAAAGGATCCAAGAAATGGAATCCAGCACAAGTGAGATGCAAAAGATATCCCCAGGAAGATAAGGAAGGATGACTCCAGGATGGTAGCAGTGCTGGACCTGTAGAGGGCAACGATCCCAGACTGGAGCAGGAGAGATTTCTTCAAGACGATGAAATCTGACAGAATAGCTGATGCATCTAACCATACTGAGAGAAGATTTAAACAAATGACAGAGTAGGAGTTGAATTAGTGGTAAACACGTACAAACATAAACAAACAAAAGTGACAACTATTATTCCATGACTCAGTTGTGAATCGTGATTGTATAGTCATAATATAAACGCTGAATACTCATCTAACAAAAATATGGTGTAATAATATCAAGAGGATGGGGCATGGTGAAAGTATATAGGAGAGAGACAAGGAACAGTAGGAAGAAGAGATATAAAACTTGAACACCCATGGCAGAAAGCAAGCGGATTATGCCTAACCTGAAAAATATCAAAGTAACAATATAACCATGTTATACAGAGATATGGAAGTAAGTAATAATTCATTTAACAGAGTTAAAAGCAGGTACCATGAAACAAGGAGAAGGGAGGAAAGGTGAGAGCAAAGGACTGCTATTTTTTTTCATAAAAAGCTTTATAGAATTATT
Organism: Myrmecophaga tridactyla; assembly: GCA_004026745.1. Lineage (NCBI taxonomy): Eukaryota > Metazoa > Chordata > Mammalia > Pilosa > Myrmecophagidae > Myrmecophaga > Myrmecophaga tridactyla. The sequence goes on along the minus strand of PVIY010015785.1, from coordinate 14,292 downwards.
ATTCTTTTAAATGTTATCAAATATTCAAAGTTGAACTAAAAAAAAAAAAAAGGCATGATGAAGAGCCCTCACTCACCCCCAGACCCCAAACTGATGCTAACTTATCAAGAGAAAAAGCTAAATTCAAATTTTGCCCTTATGTTGGTGACTATGATTATTTTTAGATTGGCATTTTGTAAAAGCCTTTATAGAAAGTTTATAGAAAAATGGCCATTCAGATGCAATGATTTTTAACCTATTTAAGCCAAAGATTCCTAGCAAATCTGCTTAAAATGATGGAATAGCTCCCAAGAAAAAGTAATACACAAGTTTTCATCCAGTTTCAGAGACTGAAGCCCAGTCTTAGACCTAATAGGTTTAATAACACCCAATTTCAAAGGTATATCAGTAAGCTGGATTTTCTATATTTCTTTCCTGCTTGCTAGTATGATTCTTCTACAGAAACCATTTAGTTCAACTTAGTTGTTCAATTTATTTTTCAATTATTTTAATTTTAAAATTAAACTTCTAAGTGTAACAGAAATTCTCTATATCAACTGCCTACAGGCAGATTATCAACGAATGCATACAGTTGTAAAAAATTTTTTTTAAAGATTAAACTTTTTTTTACACTACAAAAGCAATTAATGCTACTAAGAAAAGAGAGAAGAACTTTTAAGAAAACGTAAAATCTCACCTCGCGACAATATTTTGATGTGCCCAGAATGATGCCCTGATAAATCCCAGAGTGATCTGAACAGTGAATAAAAAAGTATTTGCAAAGTCCCCTTGGGGGAATAGCAAGAAAAGGGGAAATTCAACTTCCCCATTTGGAGAATTCCTGATATTCTCACAAGCAGTGGGGACAACCAAATCAATAGGCTGCACCTTCAACCTTGGGGTTTGTTCATATAAAACTTATCCCCACAAAGGATAGGCTAAGCCAACTTAAAATTAGGCCAAAGAGTCACCCCCAGAGAACCTCTTTTGTTGCTCAGATGTGGCCTATTTTTCTCTCGACCAACATGGCAAGCAAACTCACTGCCCTCCCCCTCTCTAAGTGGGACATGACTCCCAGGGGTATAAACCTCCCTGGCAACGTAGGACAGAAATCCTAGAATGAGCTGGGACTCAGCATCAAGGGACTGAGAAAACTTTCTCAAACAAAAGGGGGAAGAGAAAAATGAGATAAAATAAAGTGTCAGTGGCTGAGAGATTTCAAACAGAATCAAGAGGTTATCTATCCTGGAGGTTATTCTTACGCATTATACAGATACCGTCTTTTTAGTTTAAGGAGTATAAGGTTAGAGGGAAGTGCCTGAAACTGTAGAGGTGTGATCTAATAGTCATGTTTCTTGAAGATGATTGTATAATGATATAGCTTTCATAATGTGACTGTATGATTGTGAAAACTTTGTGTCTGATGCTCCTTCTATCTACCTTATTGACAGATGACTAAAACATATGGATTAAAAATAAATAACAAGGGGGAACAAATGTTAAAATTAAAAAAATATATATTGGGTAGATGAAAATACTAGTGGTCAGTGAGAGGGAGGGGTAAGGGGTATGGTATGTATGAGCTTTTTCTTTTTTATTTCTTTTTCTGGAGTGATGCAAATGTTCTAAAAAATGATCATGGTGATGAATGTACAACTATGTGATGATACTGTAAGCCACTGATTGTATACCATATATGGAATGTTTGTATGTTAAGAATATATGTGCTTGTACATTGTTTCATCAATAAAAATTTTTAAGAAATTAAACTTTTTACATTACAAAAGCAATTAATGTTACTGTAGAAATACAGATAAGAAAAGAGAGAACTTTTAATAACAGGTATACTCTCACCTTGAGGATAATATTTTGATGTGTATCCTTCCAGAATTTTCTATTTATTCACTTTAAAAACAAAACAAAACTGGAGTCATAGTGTATGTTCTATTATCTGCTTTTCTGATACAACAACACATAGTATATTTCTAAATCTGATTTCTCTACTGGACTCTAGACTTGTTTATTCATTCAACTGCCAACTTGACATCCTTATTTCACACTTAGCATGGTCAAAACGGAGCCCTCAGTTTTCTTCACAAGCCTCTTCCCTCAGTCTTCCCCACTACCAAATTATTCAACCTAAAAACTTAGGTGTCATCTTTCACCCCCGTTTCTTTCAACTGCCATATATCAGCCATTTCTGTCAATAAAAATTCCAAAATCTATCCTGAATTTACCCATTTCTCTCCATTTCCACTGTCACTACTATAGTATAAGACACTTCTCTGACTCCTGCAAGAGTCTACTAACTTGTCTCCATACTTGCACTTTTGTCCCTTACAATTTATTTTCCACACAGTTGCCAATGGGCATTCCAAAATGCCCCTCAGATCCTCTCCCATCTTACACCACTGTGCTTCAATACGGTTTAAACTCCCCTATGACCTTCCGGGGCCTACATGATGTGCCCCATGGCCCCTTCTCTGGCCTTCACCCCTCCATGCTCCTCTTTCTTAACTCTGTTGCAAAACATGGCGGGAATGCCCACCGCAGGGCCCTTGATCCTTGCTGTCCACTCTACCTACAGTATTCCTGCCCCAGCTTTTTCACATGAACCGCTCCTTCTCCCCATCTGGATCACAGCTCAAGTGCCATCTCTTCACGGAGGCCTTTTCTGACCACTCACTCTGAAACGGTCACCCCTGCCTCTCCTCCCCGCCCCCCCCCCACGTTCCCAGTGCCTCTTACCACTAGTTTATGGCTCTGTCTTACTGTCTTCACATGCTTATCGGTAAATGAAATTGCTTTAATTTGTTTGATTTTTGCCCATAATCCCCTCTGGCCTCATGATCCCTAGAATTTAAGTTCTTTGAAAGAACTTGCTTTTATCAGTCTTGTTTACTGCTGTATTCTCAGCATTTACAACAATTCCTGGCATATAGTTCTTGGTCAGTAAGTATTTATTAAAACCTGGATGCAACTTCCATTTTTCAAAAAAAATTAGTGCTCTTATACTGTAAAAGAAAAAAAAATAAACTTTTTATTTTGGAATAATTTCAGGTTTACAGAAAAGTTGCAAAGAATAAAAGAGTGTTCCTTTATGTACTTTACCCAGTCCGTCCTAACGTTTTTTTATGTTACATACCCATCATCCATTTACCAAAACAAAGAAATTAACACTGGTACAATACTATTCACTGAATTACAGGCTTTATTCAGGTTTCCCCAGTTATTCCACTAACGTCCTTTTTTACTCCAAGATTCAACCAGGATACCATATTGCATTCTTGGATTGCTCCTCAATTTGCACTTGTCTGATGTTTCATCCTGGTTAGACTGGGGTTATGGATATTCGGGAAGAACATCACAGAGGGGAAGTGACTCATCACACAACATCAGAGGGTAAATGTTATCAACATGCCACCGCTAGCGATGCTAACCTTGATCACGTGATTAAGGTGGTGTCTGCTAGGTTCCCCCCTGCATAGAGAAACTGCACTTCCCATACTCTGTCCTTTGGAAGCAGGTCACGAAGTCCAGCTCACACTCAAGAGGGAGGAGACTTCAGTTCTACCTCCTGAAGGAGGAAGTATCTCCATATATTATCTCTTCCCTTCATTTTTAATTATGGGAAAGAGAAGCAGTAGCATTTACAGTAAGTCTCAAAAGACATATATTATTTGAGACTTTATTTACCGTGCTGGTTTGAAAGGATGTCTGCCCCCTAGAAAAGACATGTTTTAATCAAAATCCCATTTCATAAAGGCAGAGTAATCCCTATTCAATACTGTATGTTTGAAACTGTAATCAGATCATCAGATCATCTCCCTGGATGATGTGATTTAGTCAAGAGTGGTTGTTAAACTGGATTAGGTGACGACATGTCTCCACCCATTTGGGTGGGTCTTGACTGGTTTACTGGAGTCCTGTAAAAGAGAAAACATTTTGGAAAAGATTCAGAGAGAGCAGAGAATGCTGCAGCACCACAAAGCAGAGAGTCCACCAGCTAGTGACCTTTAGAGATGAAGAAGGAAGACGCCTCCTGGGGAGCTTCATGAAACAGGAAGCCAGGAGAAGAAGTTAGCAGATGATGCCATGCTCGCCACGTGCCTTTCCAGATGAGAGAGAAACCCTGACCGTGTTCACCATGTGCCTTTCCAGATGAGAGAGAAACCCTGAACTTCATTGGCCTTCTTGAACGAAGGTTATCTTTCCCTGGATGGATGCCTTAGATTGGACATTTCTAAAGACTTATTTTAATTGGGAAATTTTCTCAGCCTTAGAGCTGTAAACTAGCAACTTATTAAATTTCCCTTTTTAAAAGCCATTCTGTTTCTGGTATATTGCATTCCAGCAGCTAGCAAACTAGAACATTTACCTAAAGGACAAATGTATTTGTAAAATATTCTTAACTCTTACCTACCAGTATCAAGATACCAAAGGTCCTTACAGCAAACTTGGCTGTTCAGTGCTTTTTTATACCCATCTCTTCCGCTCCAGAAGTACAGCCGAGGGCCAACTGCAACAGCACAGTGCCCGGCTCGTGGTCTTGGTCTTGAATTTTTTTTATCTTCCTGAGAATCTGACACCAGTGTAGTCCACTCCGCTGTATCTACAAAGACAGAAACAGCCATGACTAATCTTCTTGCTCTTAAACAACAAAATAACAAAAACTACTTTGTTAATACATTTAATTCCAATAATAACTCCTTAAAAAAAAAAAAGGACTCACCCAGATTTAGGTAAGAAAATGAACTGGTACATCTCCACTCACTATCATGAGGTGAAGCCTCAATATCTTCCCCTTTATGTGGAACCCATCCACCAAAAATATACATCCTACACAACAACAAAAAACAAGAACATAGAGTAGCTGTTTTTCTAAAACTTTTCACTTTTGGATTTGAATGGACTTCCATTGTTTAGCTGCTGATTCAAAGTTTCAAGACTATTCATTCATTTATCACTGCCAAGGTTATGGAAGAGGAGTAAAATGATGTCTGCCTTCAAAAGTTCCCAATTTTAAGAAGTAATACAGTATCATAATTATTTCTCTCTGTCAAGTTATTTATGGAAATTAATTATAGTATGTTTGAAAATCAGTATTATCTGTAATACACTAAGAGGACCTCATTCAGGAAGACACCCAAATGGTCTAGGACACCCAAAGTCCAGCTTACAGTAGTACGCACAGAGTAACCAAAGAGGATTAATTTTATATAACTTTGGTTACTGGTATCTCTCAAATGAAAAACTTTAAACTATGCCCTTCAGGGCCTAACAGTCCTTGAGACATGCCTAATGGATGCCGTAGGAGAAAGGTTCATCAGGCAGGGCGTCGGGATCAAGTGACCTTATGCGTCTATTTTTTAATCGATTTTATCTTTTAGCATTCCAATGGAAAATTGTATTCTATAAAAGGGTTCTGCTACTAAAAAATGTATAATATTTTAAATGTAAAAACTATTCTGTTTGGTTTTGAGGCTATTTTATTAAAAGAACTAATGAGTTTCCAAATTATAAGTACAAAGTTTCCTAAGATATTATTGTTAAAGTTAACTCCCTACACAAGTAAATTCTGCTTTAAATTCCACTTAGGCCATTATTCCTAATGCTAGCCCACTGCTGCACAAAAAAGGAAACTTACTGATGATAGCTAACTTTCATGGACAGATCTCTATGCATCAGGCATACATTCTAATAATTATTCTAAGCATTTTATGTGCATTAATCCATTTACTCATCACAACTCTGTGAAATAGGTTCTATTATTATCCCTATTTTATAGTTGAGAAAATTGAGGTTGAGAAAATCGTTTCCTTGCCCAAAGTCATACAGAACAAGAGCTGAGACTTGAATTCAGGCAATCTGTTACAGAGTCTGTATTACCACATCAACGTGTAATTACTGAGAGTCTGTGCCTGAATACAAATCGAGCACTACCAAAAAATATGTAAAAAGAAACACTGAATTAACTGTGTTAAACTTGTCAAAAGAGGACAGATTAGTTTAACAACACCCTGTCTTACACGTATGTGATATCTACTCTGTGCAAAGAATTGTGAGGAACATAAAGCATAAGAGGCAGCAGGAAAAGAAAACTGCACATTATGTATTTTGGCTTTTGTAGGCACATTATTTTAGTTTCAGGAAGTGTAATAAAAAATTGCTAAGTATGGTAACTTATTACTAAGAAACTAGCAGCATTACTTTTCTTTGTGTGTATCTTTCTTAAGTTGACTTAAAAATAAGGCAATAAACAAACACCATACTTGTTTCCTATAACACTGGCTGTGTGAAGGCTTCGTGGAAGTGGCACTGTCCCTTTAGTTTCTGGTTTTGACCATGACATAGTCTCTAAAAATAAAAATAAAAATATTAGCCATTTAATCGACTAACAATAGGTTACCTCAACTAGCAGAGTTTTTAAAAATAAAACAAACACAAAAGACATCACTATGAAGCAAAATGTTTCAAAATAATTTGATTTGAACTTCTTAAATGTTTTCAGCTGACATAAACTGTCAATCAGAAATTTATTTACACTTGAATTTTAGTATTCGCAATGTTGTGGTTTCTTTAGGGTGCTATCAATCATTAATTAAGACCAAGATTGGGAATTGTAACATTTTTAAATAGTAGCACTAATGTGTAGAAGAATGTCAAAGGTGAGAGGCCAACCTATCCTCCAATCATTCATTCCTAGTGTCCCAGAAAAAGTTACCAGGGGTTTTTCACTGACCAGCATATCACCTTACTAATGCCACATTTCTGCAAGTAGGGTAACCACAGAACTTACCATCCCCAAGTGGGACAGTGCTGATAATTACCTGGAACAATAAGCATAAAACAGAACCGTTCTCGGCAAACCATCCTATCTACAGGGAGCACATGAGAGTTACGCCCATAAATTCAACATTAGTTTGCTCAACCTGGTTGATCAGCAACAATTCAGATCACACCTTGGCTGGCCCTGGAGCTACATGTACTGGCTGTGAACCTAAGTGCATTTCAAAGAACTCAATTTTAATTTCTTTATTAATCATAACCCAATTCATAAGCCTAAATCAAGTTGAGCTTACCTAAGTCAAGTTGCCATAGGTCATCCAGGCGAGCACCACACATTCCACCAAAAACATACATTCTAGGACTTCCAGAATCTTTTTTGCAATATATTACAGCTGTGTGAGATTCTCTTGGAGAAGGCACAATGCCTTTAGTCACTGGAATGCTCCAACCCACAACACCAGATCCATGCTGTAGTTCCAACTCATAGAAATCATTTAAATATCTAGAATATCATGGAAGAAATTAAAACATATATACCTTTTATTTGCTTTACTTTTTGCTGCTATTTATGAAGATTATAAAAGCTTACTGTAAAAATTTCATACAGTATAGAGAGGTATTGGCAGAGCAGAAACTCCATACCTCATTCATTCAACACATGTTTATCTGACACCACTGTACACCAGGCACTCTGCTAAGCACTGGGGATCAGTAATGAACAAAGAGATAAAAATCCCTGCCATGATCATGCCAAGACATTGTGACAACTGTGGATTTTAAAACAAGGCAACAGTCTCTTCCCATTAGAAAGTGGGCCTATGTCCCCTCCCCTTGAATTTGGACAGACTTGTGACTGCTTCAAACAAATTCTAAGGCTAGGTCACAGATTGTCAATATAGCTTCGCGGGAACAGTTACACTTGAAACCTGCCCTACCATGTAAGAAGTTCAACTACCATAAAATCACCATTCTGGAGAGGTCACATGCAGGCATGTAGGGTGGTAGTCCCAGTTGAGCCCATCCTTCAGCCATTTCAACCTAGGCACCAGACATGGGAGTGACCATTCAACCCGTCCTACACGAGAACCCAATCATGATCACTGTATCCTATCCGAATTCCTGGCCTACAGAATCCACGAACGTAATAAAATGGTTGTTGTTTTACAACACTAAGTTTGGGGGCAGTTTGTTACGTGGCAATACACAGAAGTCCCTATGGACAATACTGTGGTAAAGATCCTTTCAGACCTTCCTCTTTATGGACAGCCATGTATGAATGAGGTTGTACTACAAATATTCCTTTGCAACTTTAAAAAAAATTTCACTCTACAACATGATTGCAATGTCCTACATAGCTTTTATACTTTAGAAACTGGCATCAAACTTCCTACTTGTGACATGGATGCTTTCAGTTTTGAGCAAAATGACTTTTGCTGGGATCTATTTCCTACCAAATTATTACTCAAGTATGAAGCAAACATAAAACATTTTAGGACATATAAAACCTCAAAATTTAGCCATATAACACTTTTGGGGAAAAAGTGCTTCTAGGATGTTATCTAGAAAAAGAAAAAGAAATCCAAGAAATAACACATTGAATTAGGTAAATGATAGTGCAAAGAAACCAGTACTATGTAATAATTACATTTAAATTGATGTCGACACATGTGTTATGGAGTCTAAATAATCACTAACGAAGACTCATCAAAAAAATTAATTTCTTATTATTATAATTTGGAATAAAATTCAAGATTATATGGAAAATATAGAAAAAGAGAGTAGGCAAAAGAATGCTAATGCTAAAGATAGTAATTTATTTTCAAGGATAACAAGACATTTTAGGTTTAAATGTGAGTGCTAATTTCCAAGAAACTAAAGGGAATAGAATTAGCATGTAGAACATTCAAATTATTATAGGCAAAGAGTCAAAGAAAAACATTAAATCAAGAAAAATTAAGGAAAGGAAAAAATAAACAAAGCACTGTATTTGGAAAGCAGTTAATAAGATGGTTTTTAAAAATCCACCATCAACAATGTCTAAAGAAAAAGGACAACTCTGAAAATAAATTTGGTAAACATCACAGAAAATTCAAATTTCCCTAATATAAAGAACTCCTATAAAATAATGGCTAATCACACAACAGACATAGGTAAAAAGATATAAATTGACATTTCATAGAATAGAAAATAAATTGTACACACACACGTACTCACACATAAACACATATTAAAAAGTACCCAATCTCATCACAATTATTTAAAAAAAAAAAAACTAGCAAAGACAGGAAAAGGAGGGTGGCACTAATAAAGCAGAGTAGAAAAAACAAGTATGAGGGCAGGAAAAAACTTCTTCATTATAAGGCAACCTCTCAAGGCAAGTACATAGGACAAGGGAAACAAAGTAAAAGAACACTGATACTATCTATAAACTATTAAAAGCAGGCAACATATTGAAACTATTTAACAACTGCTAGGGCTAGACTTAAACCAACCAAAACGATACCAGGCAGTTTCTTATCAGAGTTCCTACTGGCTATTGGTCCTATTCACCGAAGATGAGTCTACAAAAAAATGACGCACAAAAACTGAAAATAAGACTGGACAAACACATCAAGAAAAGTGCTAATAAAATTAAGCAAGAATGGCAGAAAGCATTAAGTGGACAAAATTAATAAAAGTTACACTCTACCAAGAAGACACAACGGTCATGAATCTTTAAGCGAACAATATGCCATCAAAACAGATGACGCAGAAATTACTAGATAAACAGGGAATGAAACACAAACCCATAAACTCAGAGATTTTTTACATGTCATTTAGGAACTATGACCTAGATTCAAAAATAAATAAGTTTTTGAATGAAATTTAAAACAATGATTTACTAGATAAGAATCCTGTACCCAAACAATCAAGAATTCAAGATCTTTATGAACCCCTATAAAAGAATTACAAAGATTAGCTGTGAAACACACCACAAACACAACCTCCAAAAAGGAGAAGCCCCACAGACCACATTTTCTGATCACAATATACTAAAACTAGATATGAGCAACAATTCAACAAAAAATTTCCAGTTGGTAATTGATACACACACTCACACACACCAAAACACTTTTAGATTAAAAAGGAAATAGAAATTAACGACAATTAGAGCAACATGCAGCAAAACCTATGGGGTATGGCCAAAGTAATACCCAGAGGAAAATGCATAACCTTTATTAGCAAACAAAACTGAAAATAAATGAACAAATCAGCTTTCAAATCAAGAAGTTAGATAAAAGAAAAAAAAATAAAAAAATGAAAGAGAGCTAATGAAAATGAAAAAGAAAAATAGATAATAAATAAGACTAAAAAATGATTCTTTGAAAACACCACTAGCAAATCTGATTAGAAAAAAAGAAACATAACAACATTAGGAATGAAGAGAGGTATAACTACAGACTCAGAAATTTTAAAGATATACAGAGACCTGCCTTTATAACTTTTTGATAAATTAAAATATGTAAGTAAAATAAAAAATCAATTATCAAAATGACTCAAGAAAGGTGCAAAATCTAAAGAGATAATAACTATAAAAGATATTGAAAAGGCAATCAAAGTTTGTTCACATGAAAATATACAATTCCAGATAGGGGAAGTTTCTACGAAGCATCCAAGGAAGGACGTTATTCACACATAATTCACGGCGGAGAGCACCATGTAACCCTGGATCACAGGCCTGATTACATTCCCAGGGAAGACATAATCCTGACACTGAAACCAGACAAGAGCAGCACTCCACCACAAAAAATAAAGACAGTGTATCAAAATCATTAATGACTACAGATATTACAAATAAATAAATATTAGCAAAATGAATTCAACAAAGTATTGAAAGAATATTGTAACACAATAAAGTGGGGCTTAAGTAGGAATGCAAACGTGGCTCAATATTTCAGAGCCCTGTAATATAATTCAGAAAATTAATGGATAAAAGGAGAGAAATAGTAAGCTCATCTCTGTACCTGAAATGGATTAGAACTATTGAACATTCATATTTGGTTAAAAAAAGAGGGGGAAATACCCTAATTTGTAATCTAGAAATTGAAGTTAACGTTCTTAATCTGACCAAAGACGTATACCAGAAACCTACAGCAATCATTACAATTAATGATAGAGAGGTAAATATACCAATGAAAAAGAATACGAGAGAAGGGGTCATCAAACTTTTTCTGTAAAGGGTCAGAGAGTATATATTTCAGGCTTTATGGGCCTCAAAACCTCTGTTACAACTACTCAACTCTGCTGTTGCCATATGAAAGCAGCCAGAGACAATATGCAAAAGGGTAAGCTTTATCCGTTTTAAAAATTACAGAAAGAAGAAATTAAATGTTCATAATCTAAATCATAAAATAGGTATTTGGTCTAAAAAAGAGTTAGCATACCTGGGAACATTATTGTTTGAATCTTCACTTTCATTTGCCAGGCCACCAAACAAATAGCATTTGTTACCATACAAAGAAAAGCTATGTCCAAGCCGAGGACAAGGAGGTAAACCAGAAGAGGGGGGATGGGGTTTCACTTTTTTCCATAACCAACGACTTGCCTAAAAAAGGAACATAAATGGACTCAGACAAATTAAGAAAACAGTCCTCTACTGTCAAGAATGAAACATCAAACCAACATAGTTTAGTCCAAATCCAATCAGAAGGTTCCAATAAGCTACTTTTAGGTCAAATGAGAAATAAGCAGCTAACTTCTGGAATTAAAATAACTGTTCTAATAAAAATTCAGGTCTAGTCTTCCATATCCACAGACTTCTACAAGGGCAACTAAGCTTATAATAATAAACACTAACAATTCTAAAGTATTTCTCAAATTAAAAATTAAATGTTGCATGTAACATTAATACTAAATGCAATCTATATATTCTTACTTTCTGAAATTTGGTAACCCATGAATGGTATATATTTTAATCTTCAAAGAAACATAAAGTTCATTTGACAAACCAAATCTCTGATCAGTGGGTTTTCTTTATCTGAACCTGTTTTTGAAACGGGTTGCTTGTAAATAAGTATAATCTACCCCCTCGGTCAATCAACAGATGCTCTCTGATCTCAGATGTCTCACGGCCCTGGGACACAGACACAGTTAGGAAGTAAAGTCAGCTAGGGCTGTAGCATAGGGTTGGTTACAAGTTTGATTCAAAAAGAGAGTCAAATTTAGATAGGATATACGAAACCATTACATCTCTTGTATGTATGGCCAGGAAGAAACAAAAAGTGGTTATTAGTGCAAGGGTAGCAATTCTACAACACCAAGGCAATGTTTCACAAAGTATGGTCAGGGAGCCAGAAGCATCAGTTGGGAACTTGTTAGAATGCAAATGTTCAGGCTTCACCACAGACCTACTGATTCAGAAAGGCAGAAGTTCTCCGGGTGCTTCTGTTGCAGACTAACGCCTGAGAACCACTGCACCTAAGATAAAAAACCTAACAAAACATGTACAGCTGACGATCTATAACACATCATAATGCTACAAACGTTGTGCTGGGTATTGGAAAAAAGATTCGCATTAGGAACTTTGGCTTTTCAGTGAAGTGGGAACATTTTCTTCAAAGCTTGCACTATTTTAAGTATGTTAAGGAAATACTTTGCAATCTTTTGAAGAATTATAAGCAATACCATTATTAAAGCTTCAGACTGAGATAAATTTGAGCTACACTTACTTGTAATTCATATAACTCGTTGCTGTATCTTCCATATTCAACCATTCCCCCAAATACCAGTATTCTGGTACCATCACAGACAAATCCATGTGCGGCACAGCCTGGAGGGATGTCTCCTCTTACAGCTGGCAGGAACCACTGATTTGTAACTAGTTGCCAAGATAAAATAAAAACAAATATAAACAAAAGCTACCACATACTATGTGGTATGTACTTTATATGTACTGGTTCTCAACTAGGAATGCTTTCGCCCCCCAAGGCAACATTTGGCAATGCCTGGTGACATTTTGGGTTGTAGCAGCTGGGGAGGGGATACCGGCATCTAGTGGGTAGAGACAGATGTTGTTAAAACTCTTACAAAGTGCGGGGCAAAACAGTTCCCACAACAAAGAATTACCTGGCCCCCAAAATCAATAGTGCTACTGTTGAGAAACCCTGGCCTACATAATTTAATTCTTTCAAACACCCTGCTGGCTGGGTATCATCATCTCCATTTTACAAAGGAAAACTCTTGCGGCTTAGAAAGGTTTAGTAACTTTAGCTCTGATCCCAGGCAACTGGCAAAGCAAGATTCAAAGCAGATTTATTTTTTTTCCAAAGCCAGAGTTTTTACACTGTACCAAATCGCCAAGTAACTTAACCTTCCTATGCTGAGGTGCTGGGGAGAAGAGCAGAGGCTGAGAAATAAAAAGTCCCCTGCGCCACTGATTTGTTCACCTCCAAGTGACCATTAGGACTAAGTTTTGTCAAAGTCACTGACGGAGGAACAGACCCAACACTCAGCCGTCAGCCTTAGAGCGAGCACACAGCTTTCTCAGGACGGCTGGGGCCTCAGAGACGGGCAAATGCAGTCCCAGCCCCCGTCTCCGCCACAGGGGCGCAAAGCCAGGGCCGCGCAGGGCAGGTGCACTGCGGTCCGCACGGTCCCCGAGCCCGGCGGTCCTCTCCGCGAAGGCCCGGCCGGAAGCCGCTGCCCGGCGGGTGGCCACCCACGGGCCAAAGCGGCCTCCGCCCGCCGGGCGCGGGGCGCACCCAGGCGCGGCCGTGGGGCCCGTCCCGGGGCGGGGAGGCGGGCAGGCAGAGCCCGCAGGAGCGCCGCTCCCACGGCCGAGGGACCCGGCGGCCTCGCGGCGGCGACGCTCCGGGGGGAGGCCCGACGCCCGCGGACAGCCGCTCCCGCGCCGCGCCGGCCGGCGGGGCTGGGCCGGGGGCTCGGGCGGCGGCCCTGGAGGACGGAGCCTCCGCCCGCCGAGCCCCGGCGGTGACAGCTGTCAGGGCCGCGCCGCGCCTCCCCTCCCCCTCCGCCGCGGCAGGCGGGGCCCGGCCGCCGCGGCCCCTACCCGTGTTGTAGACGTGCAGCTCGTCCGCTATGCCCTCGTTGCCCCCTCCGAAGATGATCATCAGCTCCCGGATGGCCACGGCCCGATGTCCGTGTCGGGCGCGGGGGACCGGCCCCGTGAAGGAGGAAACCCGCCTCCAGTTGAGGAGGCTGGGAGCCGCCATCTTCCCAACCCCCGCCCCTCTGCCCACAATGCACCGCGCCCGCGCAGCGGCTCCGTCACGTGACCGCGCCGCCTCGGGCGAGGCTAGGAGCTGCCGGGGAGGGGCGGGGCGCTGCCGGGGCAGCCTCCCGCTTCCCTCCCTCTCGTCCCTTCTCCTGCCTCTTTTCTCTCCCCTCCCGTTCCTTCCCTTCTCCTTTCCTCTCCTTTCCCCTCTCATCCCTTTCTTCGCCTCCCCTTCTCTCGCCGTCCGCTCCCCTCCTCTCCGGTCCCCTCCCCTCCCCTCCCCTCTCCCCGGTTTCCCCTCCCTCCCTCCC
>PVIY010015784.1:0-53094 GCA_004026745.1 Myrmecophaga tridactyla | reverse complement strand
GTGCTATGAGGGCTGAGGAAGAACAAATAGAGAACATTTTAGAGAACTGCAGGGAAAGCAGCACAATCAGAGGAGATCACAGTTTACAATTTGGCTAAAACATGAAGGTACAAGATATTGAGGATATGTTGTTAATGATGGACATCCAGGTTCTGAGGACTCCGTTAATGTCCTTCAGTGAAAGGCTATGCATGTAGTTCAATAAAGTTGGGTTTACTGACTTACTGCAATGAAGGAGAATACATCCCATAAAGAATCATGGAGTATCTCAGTAAGAAGAGGTTGGGATGTATTTTATGGAATTTGGGCTTATATTATGTTATTGGGTGGAAGTTTCAGATTGGGAGGTTTTGTACTGGACTGGATGCTGTGAGGAAGTAGTTTAGTTATCTTAATAATTCCTATCTAGAAGATGAGAACAGAAGAAGATTTTATCTGTTGTAGTAAAAAAGCACCAATTACTCATATAAATCAGTAGAAAAAAAAGGTTTGGTCACTGACATGCTTTGGATAAAGTTCTTACTATTATCTGTGCTTAGACATGACTATGGGGATTTCTGATCGCTGACTTTATACCTCTTGTCTGATGTTAGTGTTGTTTATGCTCAAAGGAGGCTACCATAGCCTAGTTGTGAGTTCTAAGCTATCTCCAGGCTGCAGGGGGTATATTTATCTTAGCTGGGGGAAGGTTTTTAGAATATGGGAAGGAACGTAATAGGGGAAGGATTAACATATGTGCATAGCCTTGCAGAAATTAGAATCTAAAGATGAAGGATAATGAAAAGTATGAAGTGTCTTGTGAGGACTGATGTGAACAGGAATGAAATATGGGCACAATTAAGCATGGTATGGTATATTAACTCAATTAAAAAGAATACTTTGTAACTCTCTTAACTATGACAATAAACATTATCATGGTTTTAGTAGCTATCACTTACTGCTTATTTTCATCATTTTATCAAGTATTTATGTACAATTTATTATTTTATTTAATCATGACAAGTGTATGAGATGAATATCTTTATTTTTAAAAAACATAAAGGCAAGATTCAGAAGTTATGGCAAGTAGCAGAGCCACGATTTTAAAACAGATTAGCCTGAGTCCAAAGCTGTTAATCACTATTTTATGCGGGATACTCTACTGATGATAATGTTCAATAGAAAGACACTAGAGAATTGTAATTATGCTAGGTGGTAGCTATAGAAAAGTAATGCCCATATACATATATAAACACACTGAAAGAAAACAAAAAAATGTAGCCAAAATTTTGATGGTTTGAGTAGTGAAACAAGGGGTGATTCATTTTATTTTTCTTTTAATTACCACAATGCTGATTGTGCAATGAACAATAATAATAATGATAATAAGTTTCTCTGTCCATACTTTTGGGAACAAAGGTCATTTTACCTTTGTGTGCATGTGTGAGTGTGTGTTATATTATTTAGGAAGTTCATTTTAAATAAAAAATTTTAACTGAATTTCCAAAGATTCTGAGTAGTCACAATCCCCTGAGCTAATTTCTTAGTTTTGAGTTATGAAAATAATTATATTAGAAGTTTAGGAGACTCTTCACCAAATTTTACTTGCTACTGTGAATTGCTTCAGGTTAAATCAGGGATGTTGCTTTCCCAAAGTTTCATTAAATATATTTCTACTGTTTATAATTAAACATTCAACTATGTAATGCATTTCTTCTCTTATCTGAGAACTTACATTGTACATTGTATCACTATTCAAATATATTTTAGTAAACACTAACATGTAGATAATAAATACGGTTTAATTATAGATGTCATAATAATTGAATATTTGTTACATTGTACTTTATCTGAAATCATATATTATTCAATTACAATCTGTAGAAAACATTGAAGTTAGAGGAACAAGCAGTTGCAAAAATCCTAAAAGACAAATAACCTGGTTACTTTATCAAATATATAAATATATTTATAATATAAATCAAAAAATCACTTATCAACCAACAGCAATGTGTGGACTTCATTTTGATTCTAACTCAAACAAAAAAGTCATCATCACAAGACAAGAAAACATTTATAACATTTATGAGACAAATGTATTTAAGTACCAAATATTTTTGGAAATATTAAGGAATTATTACTTTTTAATTGTTGCAATGTTATCTGTTTAGGTCCATAACCTTCAAAAGTACATACAAAAATACTCTTGAATGAAACAATATTTCTGGAAGTGTAGTGGATGGAAATACAGGTAAAACTACACTGATCATGTTAATAATTTCTATTAACACTGAGTAATAGACACATGGGATCTTTTTATACTATTCTATCTAATTTAATATATACTTGCAATTTTCCACACACGAGATTGAAGAAAACTAATATATCAAGTCATCAAGGACAGAAATATTTACTATAAAGAAAAGAGTTGGATATTTTCAAGATAAGTTCACAGATATATGATATTTTTCTTTATGCAAGCTATATGACATTCATTATTAATTTATAGAATTTGTCTATATTACCATATATGTTCTAAACTTCTCCCATATCTAATTAACTCATAAATATTATTAACTAATCACATAATCAGTTGTCAGTAGAAATCAGCAAGCATTTGAATGTCAACATTAAAACATTCCAAAGAAAATTATCTTAGATCAGAAATTATTTATTAAAAAATTATTGTGGATCATACGTCTTATGTTTCCCTTAATTAGCCTACTTATTCATCCAACCTGTATAGGATTGTCGACTGTATGAGTTCATGGGAGAATCGATTACTCAATAGATGGAAAAACAAGTGAACATCATCAAAAGAGCTCTAAATTGATATTCAAGCAAGCAAAATTTTTTTAAATGAATAATATTTTTAAGTGGTGTGTTTAAACTCTGGAAAATCAAAAACTAAGGAGAGATTTTATTTTTCCACAAATATTTGATGATTTCTACTTTATATATGAAAGTAGGCATGTTCTTAATTTAGACAGCAGATGGAAGCTGCTTGCATGGTATTTATAGAAGCATATTTGTTTCAACATAAAGATAAATTAAATATTCAGAAATGTCTAATAATGAATGTGCTGCTAGTTAAAGTAGCATGTTATCATTCTACACTAAGTAATTGAAAAATGCTGTCAAAGATGCAATGCAGATAATTTATGTATTTCAATTGTGAAATCTGACAAAAATGATCTAGACTCAGTTGAACTCTATGATTCTATATTTCTAAACACTAAAGTAAGTTATAAGCATAAATATGCATTTATTTATTCAAGAAATAAAATTCTTAAATCATGAATTTGAGTGCTGCTTGCTTCCTATAAAGATTGTCCTACGGAAAAACAGTATATATATACTATTTATTGTCACACATTTAAAAGTCAATTTTCTTTTCAATATTAATCAGTGTTTTTTTTTCTGAAAGGACTTAAGGCTTTTGGAATATCCTGATACAAGGAATTCATTTTCCCTTAGTAAGTAATACTAATGTTTGGATCCTGAAATGTAAGTTCCTATTGACATGCAACTAGGAAGCCTCTGGTCCCCAAGCCATGAAAGAGTGACACGTTGCAGACTTATTAAGTTTTGTGCATAGTCCAGGATGCCATACTCATACCAAACTGTCACTACACTGAATAAATTGCAACACACACATTTCCACTTTTTACATTTTTAATTGTAAAATATAACATATATACAAAGCAAAGAAAGAAAACAGCAGTACTTTTCAAAGCACACTTCAATAAACAGTTATAGGACAGATCCCAGAATTTTCCATGGGCTACTATTCCACCATCTCAGATTTTTACTTCTAGTTGCTCCTAAACACTGGAGGCTAAATGGAATATTCATATAGTGATTCAGCAGTCATGCTTGTTTGTTAAATCCCATTTACTCTGTTATATCTCCTCCTCATAATCCCTGATAGCTCTCCCAATCTAGAGGACTCCTTGGACAACACCCATTCTTACTTTTTCATATTGAGAAGGGTGTCGATGCTAAAGGATAGGGGGATGTAATTAACTGATACTCTTGGAGAGGCTGGACCCTCTGGTTTCAAGATTTATCTGACCTAGGAACTCTCTGAAAACTATAAGTTCCAGGAAAGCAAGCTTAATGTGTGAAACTTTTATACAGTCTCAGTTTGATCCCTAAGTATTCTCAAGAGACAAGAGATGTGATGCTGATTGGGGTTTAGCAATCCATGGTAATCAGCACTATATAACTGAAGCTTGTTTAAGAGTTGCCTCCAGAGTAGCCTCTCGACTCCACTTGCCCACTCTTGGCCACTGATGCCTTATTTTATTAACCATCTTTTAATATATCTTTTCCTCCCCTTGGTCTGGAAGGCATTGTTGATCCCACAGTGCCAGGTCCAAACTCATCCCTGGGAGCCAAACTCCACACTGCCAGGGAGACCCTCACCTCTGAATGTCATGTTCCATGTAGGGGAGGAGGGCAAAGACTTTCGTTGCAGAGTTGGACCTAGAGAAAAAGACAGATGCCACATCTGAGCAACAAAAAGGCTGCCTAGAAAAGACTTCCAGGCCTCTCCATGGGCGGTCTTAGTTTCTCCCCTACAGAAACAATTTTCATAAGGGCAATTCTCAAAATCAAGGGCCTGGCCCATTTTTCTGAGTGTCTCCCATGGTTGAGTGGGTATGTGGAGCTTTCCAGTTGGGAAAGTTCATATACATATATATGAATAATATATATATATATATTTTTTCTTTCAGACCTGCATTTCTACTTTGTATTGCTTGCTTTCATTGAATTTATTTCTATGACATCTTTGACTTACAATTTACATGCCATAAAATTTAACCATTAAAAGGGTATATTTCAGTGGTTTTTAGTTTATTCACAATTGTGCTCCATCATCACAATCAATTTTAGGACATTTTTATCCCCTCCAAAAGAAGTAACTTCTCCAATTCCTTCCACCCTCAAACCTTACACAGCCACTAAACTACTTTGTTTCTATACCCAGGTTGGGCATTTCATACTGATATCCATGCAATATTTAGTCATTTGATTGGCTATTTTCACTTAGTATAATCTTTTCAAAGTTCATCCATGTTATAGTTTGCATTGTATTGATATACCCATTTTATTTATTCATTTACCAACCCATTTATGGAGTATTGGGTGGTTTCTATTTTTGGTTAATGTAAATAATGCCACATCAACATTATTGTACTTTTTTTTTTTTTTTTTTTTTTTTTTTTTTTTTTTTTTTGCATGGGCAGACACTGGGGACCAAACCCTGTTTCCAGCAGTGCAGGCAAGAAATCTGCCGCTGAACCACCACCGCACCACCCTAATGTACAAGTTTTTGTGTGGACATATTCTATTTTCTCTTGGATATGTACCTAGGAGTGGAATTGCTGGGTTGTATGTTAGCTCTGTGTTTAACATACTGAGGAACTTTTCAAATGACTACCTCATTTTACACTACCACTACAAAGTACGAGAGTTCCAATTACTCCAAATTCTTGCAACAATTGCTACTAAATGTCTTTCCGATTATAGAAATACTAGTGGATCTCATTGTGGTATCTCATGGTTTTGATTTACATTTCCATAAGAGATACTTATATTAGGCATCTTTACATAGTTTTATTGTGCATTTGTATATTTTCTTTGGAAAAAAGTACATTCAATTGGTTTTCCTTTTTTTAAAAAAAAAGTATTATTTGTCTCTTTATTATTGAGTTATATGACTTCCGTCTATATTCTAGCTATAAGTCCCTTATCAGATTATGACTTGCTAATATTCTCTCCCATTTTGAGAATTTTTATGAATTTAATTTTAATGAAGTTTATGTTACCTATATTTTCTTTGTTGATTGTATTTTTGGTGTTGTATTTAGGAAATATTTGCCTAAACCAACTTCATAAAGATTTAATCCTATGTTTTTTCTTAAGTGCTTTATAGTTTTTTTTTTTACAAAAATAATAATCTTTTCAACAAATGGTGCTAGAATAACTGTCCTCTTTTTTCAAATAGCAGAACTGTCTTTAGTATTTCTTGTAGTGCTGGTTTCTTGTTGACAAATTCTTTCAGGATTTGTTTGTCTGTGAAAATTTTAACCTCTCCCCTAATTTTGAGGACAATTTGTCTAAATATAGAATTCTTGGCTGGAAGTCTTTCTCTTTCAGGATCTTAAATATATCATACCACTGCCTTCTCACCTCTATGGTGGTAGTTGAATGGTCTCAATTCAGTCTTTTGTGGTTTCTCTTGTATGTAGTAGATTGTTTCTCTCTTGCTGCTTTCAAAATTTTCTTCTTCTCTTCAACATTTGTCAAACTGATTAGTATGTGTCTTCCTGAAAGCCTATTTGGATTTATTCTATTTGGGATTTGCTGGACTTTACTTGTATATTTATGTCCTTTATAAGGGTTGGGAAGTTTTTCCCCATTATATCCTCAACTACTCTTCCTAGCCCTTTGCTCCTCTCTTCTCCTTCTGAGACACCAATGAAACTTATATTTGTGTGCTTTGTTTTGTCTATCATTTCTCTGAGATCCAATTAAAATCTTTCTATTTTTTTTTTTGCATTTGCTGTTTTGAGTGTTTGAAATCAGTTATCCTGTCCTCTATGTCGCTTATTCTTTCTTCTGTCTCTTCAAATCTACTGTTGTGTGCTTCTAGTATGTTTTTTATTTGGTCAACAGAGTCATTAATTTCTGTGATATCTTCTATTTTTCTACTTATTCTTTCATACTCCTCTTTATGCTCTTCTACTGCCTTCTTGATCTCCTTTATGTCCTTTTCCATCCCACTTATTTTATTAGGTAGAGTCATATGAATATCTTTGATTAGTTGTTCCAGCATCTGTGTCTCCTCTGGTATTTTAGTTTGGTCATTAGGCAGGGCTGCATCTGTTTGTATTTGATACACTTAGAGATCTTCTGTTGTTTTTGTTGCATGTAAATATCTTGATTGGTTTACTTTGGAAGTTGATTTCCTACAGTAGTCTTAAGCCTTGTGTTTGTGGGTGGATGTGCAGCAGGATATAGGGTAAGGGGCAGAGCACAACAGTGTGGTGATGCATTGTAGCACAGGTATAGGCACAGGTTGGGGATGTTACCCTGGTGCTTGTGAACATGGACACCCAGTGCCAGGGAGGATGTAGCTATTCGGGTACACAGGTCTGGGGGTTGTAACGTTGGTGTGCACTGGTCTAAGGCGTGGGGCCTTTTGTGCACATGTGCAGAGCTATGGCATCAGGTCTTTGTTATGACTTCATGGGCCATGGCGATGTGACCCAGCTATGCAGGTCAGTGCTTTCTCAGGCTGGGAGTCAAGACTAAGGGCCATTTGCCTGCACAGGTCTATAAGTACCTTAAACCAATGTTCCCAGAGCTGAAGCATGTGACTGTGGGCCATGTGCATATTGCACATCTTAGAGTGTTGTAAACTGATGCGCAGAGCTCAGGGGGTAGGGTGAGGCTATGCAACACTATGGGCAGTGGGTTGGCGTAGCCTGGGTATTGAGGTTTGCGCCCACAGCCTTTATGCACTGGTGACAGCCTGCAGGGAGCCGGGAGGGGGAGGTAGTGCTCTAGAGGGGTGTAGGAGAGATGGGTTGGGCTGCACTTGGGGTGGGAGTGTGGGGCAATTATACAGGATGGGAATTGATGGGGCGGGGATGCTTGGAGTGCAGGGAGTGGTGATGGGTGATGGGATTCAGGTGTGTGGGTTGTGGGGTGAGTTGTGGGTCATGGGTCTGTGTTGGTGAGGGTGGAGCTTCCACAGAACACAGCTTGGCTTACTTCATAGTTCCCATCTCCCCATCCATGCACTCCTGTGGGCTCCAGGCTTCTACATTAGGCTCCAGTTTTCTACTTCTCAGTTCCTCAGCTTTTGGAACCAGGGCCACCTTATGTGGTGTAGAAGACTCTTCCAGGTCAGCTGCACTCTTGAATCGCTGTCTCAGTTGCCCTCCTGTTCCTTCTATAACGTTTCCTTGGAGCAGGGCTGAACTTGAGCTACCCTATTTGGCCATCTTCCTTGAACTGTTTTGGTTTGATTTTATTGGTTAATAGCATGTCCTTGGAGAAGCATTACAAGGCTTGAACTTTAGGGCACCTCTTTCTGACCTTTCCTCATACTCTGCCCCCTGAATGCTTTCCTCCAGGTGGTAGTCAGCTAACACTGAGAGGGGAGGAGAAGAGGATGAAGGGGCACTCTCAGGCCTGCCATTCCATCCTCACTGTGGTTATTGACTCCATATCCCAGTCAGGATTTGGGATTACTCAGATATTATTCAGATAATAAATACTGTGGCCCAGGTCACATTGTTATTCTATCCTGCAGTGGCTACTGCACACCGGTTTTCTTGATTTTCTAACTGAATGAAAAAAAAAATTCAGATTTATACCTGTTAACTTATTTGACCCTCAAAATAGGAGACTAACTCAGCAGTAGAGAGCCATTTCCTTTCTTCATCTGGTCAAAATGCCTTCTGTTTCATCAAGTCTCCTTCTCTTACTGGCTTACCAAAACTATTCATAGGCATGTGTTTTTAGGTGATTTCTGTGTCTCCATGATTGGATTAGGCATCTGTGTTGGTTTTCCATCTCGTCAGCAATAAGCATCTGAACACCTGCTTTCCCTTATGTGATAAATATATATAATAAATGTAGTGATACCATAGCTATAAAGCAAAACTAGTCTGTTAGAAAAATATTCAGATGGTTATTATAGTTTATCTTTAATGATGTACTTTCTTTTGTGAGACCTGTTTTTACAGTTAGAAAACAGAATAGCACATTGCATTCAGTTTATTACCAATAATTTAATTTTAGAGTTGAACATACAAAAGACACAGTTCATAATTACCACTGTAAAATCTCCAGAGAATTTAAAGAATATATTTTCTAGAAATTAAGAAATGAGTTAAACCCAACACAAAGATAAGCTTACAAAATGAAATCTAAGATAAAACCAGGTTACCATTGTGGAATAGATTTTTCCTAATTTATTTTTGTCATATGCAATGTACTTTAAATTAGAGCAGTTTGAATGGATTCTAAAGCTATTGACTCTCCAAGTATGGTCAATATAGATCTAGTACTTCATGCAAAAAAGGAGTCTCTTTAAGAATCAGAGTAAATCAAATAATTTTGCATGAATATGAAACTCTGGTTCCATGAAATTTTGACCTGGGAAAACAACTTTGATTGGAACTGAATCACTCTTCTAACTGTAATTATTTATCCTGTGCATTTGTAATTTTATTTGTTAATTATAGGTTTCTTTAAATTAAGGTTTAAAAGTTAATCCTTGATTCTGAGGGAAATATCTGACCATAAAATACCTTTTATGTACAGAGTTTAAAGTTATTCTTGATAGAGCAAAGTTAACTATGTCTTATTAGACCTCTGAGCCATTAGTAAGAGAATGGTGAGTTAAATTCTGGCACATTCTGAACAAAAAAAAAGGTCATAATTATAAAGGCTAAAAAACCTTCAGAAAAAAAAACACCAGACACAATAATAAGATAATACTTATTTTATTATAACATAGTTTGATTAAAACATTTTTATTCATAAATTTATGTAAAGGAAAAAAACTTGAAATCATATTTGAACTATATCTTTTGAAATAAACTATGACCTTCAAAATCTTCTTTATCAAACTTCAGACTTCTTATATTCAAAGAAATGTAGTATAGACTAAAATTATATAAAATAAGATTTTTTGAGAGACAGAGTAAACATTACAGTATATACATTCATATAAGGTTTTTTGTGATAGATTACATTTCATTCTAGGAGCTAATAGAATTGCTGTAGATTGTTTTCCATTAATTTTGTGTATACATCAACCTAAAAAATCTTAAAGAATAGTGCATTTAAAGAGATTGCATCTTTAGAATATCATTTATTTATGGCCTAAGAGTTTCCTTAGCCTGAGATTTTTGCTGCTATATTTTCACCTCAGAAAAAGTGTACAGTTTACACTATGTGAAGCTGTGCGGTGATATTATGTTATACATATATCTTAAATTTCATATTTTAAGTAATACAAAAATGGAAATACATGCATACTTATATACATATATACATATAAGTAAATTATGAAAAAATTTTCCCTTTTTCTAATTCCATTATAAGCTTCCATTTATTCCTCTTCTTTCCTTCATCTTTAGCTGCACAATAGACTATCAGAATGCCCAGCTTACCCACTATATTATCTCCAGTGCCTAGAAGAATCATTAATATAATTTAGGCATCTTGAATGCATTACAGGAAGAAAGAGAAAGAGAAACAGGAGGAGAGATTGCTGAAAATAAAACTATCAATCCTATAATTAACAAATAAAATTACAAATGCACAGGATAAATAATTACAGTTAGAAGAGTGATTCAGTTCCAATCAAAGTTGTTTTCCCAGGTCAAAAGTTCAAGGAACCAGAATTTCATATTCATGTGAAATTATTTGATTTACTTTGATTCATAAAGAGATTCTTTTTTTGCATGAAGTACTGGATCTATATTGACCATACTTGGAGAGTCAATAGCTTTAGAATCCATTCAAACTGCTCTAATTTAAAGTACATTGCATGGACAAAAATAAATTAGGAAAAATCTATATCACAATCATAACCTGGTTTTATCTTAGATTTCATTTTGTAAGCTTATCTTTGTGTTGGGTTTAACTCATTTTCAGGAAGGAGGAGGTGGGTGGAAGAAACAATACATAAAAATTTCCCATTAGTTCTATGGGAGTCTTCATTGCTATTGATAAAAAACTGAACCTGACACATGAAGTTATTAGTTTTCTGAATTTAGACTCTAGGAAACCAAACTCTTGTGAACTACGTTTTTACTTGCATCTCTGCCAAAACTCACACACATCCACACAGAGGATTCCAGCTGCTTTGCTGAATTTTCACACATCAGCTAACTCAAGCACCCCACTATTCACAGGTGACAAATAATGCTTGAACATCTGCTTGCTAACAATATAATCTGGCTCATTTACTATCACTAGTTTCCTGGTATTGTGCCCACAGGAGATGTTCAATAAATACTGAATGAGTGCTTATACCTGTTGAGAAGAATAAATAAACCTACGGGGCAGAAGAGGAAAGATGTCATGGCCCTTCTTTCTCTTTTAGAAAAAATAGTTGCAGACTGTGTGAAACTTTTGAAATACACTAACATCATTACATTTTGATTGCGTAGTCTGAGTTAAGGATGGAGTCTATTCCAGTTTACCCAGAAAATCTAAAATAGGTCAATGCCCTGAAAATATTTCTTGGGTTTGGGAGGATGATAATTTCAAAATCTGCTCAGTTTGTTTCTAGAACAATCAGTGATCCAAATGATTAAAAATCTACCACTGAGGACAGCTAGGATTCAGTGTTTCAGCTAGCCATGAAGGAGTCAACAAATTGCAAGCTGTTGGGTGTATTGCCCATAAGAACAGTTCAATTTAAATGTTCATAGATAAGCCACAGAAATTCAATCAAATAAGACATTTTTTCAAAGATGCAGAGTTTGCATTAAAATGTATAATCTTAAAATTGTTGTCCTTTATATTTAACATCATCTAATACAAAATAATCATGCTTAAATCTACCAAAATAAAAGATTCTAATTCTTGGCTTTTTAATTTAATAATACATCATTATGATGGCATCATACTGTCCACTTTCTTCACCAAACTTTTTCCAGGGTAATATATATACATATTTCTTCCAGGCTGTTATTTCATAATTTTTCCTTTTTCAACACCCCACAGACATACATACACTATTGTATGATTGCCTTGCTTTATATTTCACTAAGAAAATAATTTATATTAGAAATAAACCTTGATATTCTTCTGACTTACCTACATCTATAACACCTATCTACATCTATAACCATCTTCTCCTTCCACTCCAAGACTTACTACTCCTTAGTGCAATGGATAATACCCATTTTTGCCTTGTCAATATCTTTGATTCAACAATGGTGTATGCTTTTTCATGCATCATCGGTTCCTCTCACTAAGAATACAGGTTGTAATATCTCCTGTGTTAGAAAATACTCCCTAGATTTCTTCACCTCTCTGTCAGCTATGACCTCACTGTTTGCCCTTCATTAAAGCAAAACTCCACTAAAATGTTGGGGCCCAGGTCAGGTTTTTCCTAAAGCAGGTCTCTGACTGTTGGCAAAGCCACGTGAGAATAACCTTGGAGGCACAGCCCCTTGGTCTCCTGTGGAATGAGGTCTGGCCTGGGCTGCGCCTTATGTAATCTGGCCTTACTGTGGGAAAGCTCTGCCTGTGCAGTTTCAAGCAAGCTAATTAATGTTCACTCTGTTCTCAAGAAAACCCTGTATGCCTATTCATTATGTCAAGCATATTCTCATGTATTGCACTGCCTTATCTAGAATTCTATTGTTAAGAAGTATAAAATAAACTTGCGCTGGCTTCTCCGGGTGGTTGCCTTCAGTCAGACAACAGGGGAAGAACTCCTGCCCACCTCCCACCCCCCCGCTTTCTCTTAACTCTGTTGTGTTTTTCTTAGTCTCTCACTGCCCCTTCTGACCCTGTTTGGACAATTGCTCGAGTGGGACTTGGCACCAAAAAGCGATCTATATATGCTACTCTTTATTAAACCCATTCCTCTCAAATTTTGCATTCATCCTTCTTTTGGCAGTGTTCTTATTAGGGTCTTGAATGGCCATTATTTTAGACAATCCAATAGTAAGTTCTCAGTATTTGCTATACTTAATAACTGAACACAATTTGATACAATTGACTTTTCCTTCCCTCTTGAATATCTTACAAACTCTGGTACTGGAATACAGCAATTTCTTGGTTTTCATTCTCCTCATTAACTCTTCAGCATTGATTGGTACCTGGACATTGGAATAGATTTTTAGAAACCACCACAGATATAGGGTACAACAGAAGCTTTAGAATGGTTGAGATAGTTTAATGATCTTGTGTACATATTAAGAGGGTTAGGACAGAAATTTGAGAATAAGATGTAATTCAAGCAATATAATGCATGGTCAAAAATGTTTGCATTCCATTTTAAAACTAGAAGCTTCAATAAGAAATTGAGGTGCCCTGGTACCAAAGACTGGTGGTTAATGGCTGCTGATTAATAGCAATCAGTGATATGAGCAGTGCTTTCCCAAATAAGGATTTCTGATTCCGTAGATCAGGTTGTGCATTGAGAGCATATACTTCCAAAAAGCTCCCAGGAGATAATAATGCTGTGTCTGTGAACCACACTCTGAACCACAAGATTCTAGATCTCTTAAAAGGTTTTGCTCTAAAGGCAAACAGGTAGTAAAACAGAAGAATCTTAGCATCATGTATAATTATGTTTAAAGAGAAATAGATGGCACATGTTTTCTATTTGGTTACTTATGATGAGTTTTTTGAATATGGAGCAAGTGAAGATACAGGGCATAAGAACAGGGGTATCTGCCCTGGTTTCATCAGAGAAATAGAAACAAAACAATTATTTGTTTTGGAAAGTAACTGGTTTATGTGATCATGGTATGAGGTAAATCTAAAATCTGAGGGTAGGCTGTCAGAAAGCACAGGCTGGAAACTCTGAGGCAGAAAATGAAGCTGCAATCCACAAACAGAAATTTTTCTTAATTAGGGAAACGCCAGTTCTTCTCTCAAATCCTTTTGACTGACTAGATGAGGCTCACTCTGTTTGATTAAATTATGTGCCCAGTTTGGACAAGTTCTTGGTTTGGGCCTGCATTCTGGTTGGTGTGGACCTTTTGTGAATCTCTTGAGGTTGGTGTGGACCTTTTGGAAATCTCTAAAATGTGTGGGCCTTTTGTAAATCTCTTGAGGACTTCACTTCAATTAAGGTATGGCCCAATTCAATGAGGATGGGCTTTAATCTGCATTGCTGGAATGCTTTGTAGGCAGAATGAAATTCAGACATAAAGAGGGGAAGCCACAAAATGAAGCCAGAAATCAGCGGAACCTGGAGAAAAAAGGGAGAATACATTGCCATATGACAGAAAAGCCAACAAAGGATCTCTGGCAGCCAGGCGCAGAACACCGCAGTTTTCAGCAAAAAAATAATGCCTTGCTGATGCTTTGATTCTGGACCTCTCTTAGCTTCAAAACCATGAGCCAGTAAAGTCCTGTTGTTTAAGCCAACTGATTGTAGGCATTTGTTTTAGCAGTCAAGAAAATAAAACTTGCACTAGGATAATATCTTTCACTTAAAGTCAATTGACTATAGATATTAATCACATCTACAAAATTTCTTTGCAGCAACATCCACACCAAATCAGTGTTTGCCTGAATAACTGGCTAATATGGCCTAGCCAAGTTGAAAATAAACCCTTTGCCACAATCAGCTCCTTGTCACATGTCCCCCATTCCCATCTCCTTAAACCATACACAATCTCCAGATAAGGACAATAAAAAAAAAAACACCTTAATTTCATCTAACATGACACAATATTCTACATACAATTGAAAACACACTGTTTCCTAAGAAGAGGATGTAAAGTCCTTGAGTGATGTTCACACTTCCTCTTGATATCCTGAAACTTAAATACTGTGAATTTAAGTTAACTATTATTACTATATTCTATGTTAGATGATAAGGAGATAAGATAGAAAGAAAACACAAATATTATACATGTATATTATATATATACATGTATGTGCCTCCAACAGCCTAAGTAAAATAAGAAATAATTATGACTATTACATTCCTCTTAGTTCTGCAATTGGTCACATGGTTTTAGCTATTATTTACAACTACCTTATTTCAATACCAATTCTGTATTCCTGGTGTATATACCATCATATATACCTCAGCAGGTTACAGTTCTTTGCTTACTGGTATGAACCAGCCATTTATTACTGAAGATCTGGGTCACTAGCAGTCCTATCTGAATTTGTTGAGCTTCTTTTTAGTATTCAATTATTGAAGACATTAATATCTTTAAAACAATATGATTATGATTTTTATGTACTTTAATAAAACCATATTT
This sequence comes from Myrmecophaga tridactyla, assembly GCA_004026745.1. Taxonomy (NCBI): domain Eukaryota; kingdom Metazoa; phylum Chordata; class Mammalia; order Pilosa; family Myrmecophagidae; genus Myrmecophaga; species Myrmecophaga tridactyla. Next base: position 38,119 of record PVIY010015784.1, on the reverse strand, counting down.
CCTTCTTAGAATTAGAAATTCACATATATTAAAAATACTTTGAACAAAAAGTTAAAGTTAAATTTCCTGTAATTGTATTTATAAGAAACTATGGATTCAATAAAAGGAAAATAAAAATACAGATAATTAAATGAATGATTTAATTCTTGTAAATAAAGGTTACAATCAAACGCTGAAATAATATCTTTCTACATGTTTCCCCATTTCTAATTCTACTCTATCTCCCTTGTTAAAATTTGCCTCACCCTTACTATGGATAATATGTTTTTACATTCCTTCTTATTACTCTACCTCTGTGCATTTTCCTTTCAATTAATGCTCCCAAGAATTACCAGTTATATTTCCTAGTTATTGTCATTGTATCCCCTAGTTATAAGTAGCCAATGGCAGAATTTATGAAAATATCATGGTTAATCAGCAAGGCCAACAATTGGCAAAATATCAAGTATTAAAATATTTTGTAAACATCATAAATTAATCATAGATTTGTTTAATTAAATATGTAAAAAAGATGGACAATATAGCCATTCTTTTGTTTTAAAAAGAAATTAGAGTTACTTAAAGAATAACAAAAGTAACCAAATAATAATTATAACATACTTAGTGTTTTCTACATTCTAGGAGGAATTACAGATTCTTTACATGCATTTAATCCATTCATCTTTCCAACAACTTATTCAATAATTACCATTGTTATCCCAAGTCTACAGTTGAGACCACAGATAAACAGGATTTAAAAAATATTATTGTATTTCATTCAAAAATAAATAATATAGTCAGTGTGACTTTAGAATACTGGTCAAAAAACTTGCTATTATTATTTATCACATGTCTCATCCTTTGCTAAGATATCCTCATTTTAAATTTATCTGCCTTAATCATCATATTATTATATTATTATAACCCTAGTAATGATTATAAAGAGCACCTTCAAGTAGATCCACATTTTTATATTGTTATTTTAATTTATTTAATCTTGTATCAATACCTCACAATGATTGTATTTATCATTAATTCCTGCAAATCCAATAAATTCTCACAGACAGATGCATGGTCAATGGATAAATTTCAAATATTTCTAACAATTCTTGAAGAACTGATACCTCTCTGTAGTCAAAGAATAAGCAATAGAGCATAAAATGTAGAACTTTTCAATGAGTTACCCTTTAGGAGTGCTTAGTTCTGAAAACAATTTATAACATGGTGTTCTAGTTTGAAAGCTGCCAGAATGTGATATGACAGAAGTAGAATGGCTTTTAAAAAGAGGAATTTATTAAGTTGCAGGTTAATAGTTCTAAACCCATGAAAATGTCCCAATTAAGGGACCAAGAAGAGGTTACCTTCACTCAAGAAAGGCTGATGAAGTTGGGGGTTTCTCTCTCAGCTGGAAGAGTGCATGGTGAAGTCTGTGAGCTTTCTCTCCCTTCTTCTTGTTTCATGAAGCTTCCTCAGGGATATTTTCTTTCTTCATCTCCAAAGGTCTGTGGCTGTGTGGTCTCTAGAGCTTTATCCAAAATGGCTCTCTCTTAAAGAGCCCCAATAACCAACCCCACCTTGAACAGGTGGAGACACATCTCCTTGGAAATTATCTAATCAACAGTTACCTCCCACAATTGGCTGGGCTGCATCTTCATGGACATAATCAAAAAGTTCCCACCCAGCAATATTGAGTGAGGATTAAAGAACCTGGCTTTTCTGCGGTGTACAACAGATTCAAACTGGCACACATGGGTTTGAAATTTTAACCAAAATGAACCTCCATACCTCTTCTCTGTTTTTACCCTGTTCCCAACCCCCAAATGCTATTAGTGTTCTATTGCTACATAAAAAATTACCACAAATTTAACAGCTTGAAACAACACCTATTTATTGTCATAGATTTTGTAAGTGAGATGAGCAGACACATTTGAAATGTGTTCTTTGCATAGGGATTCACAAGACTGAAATCAAGTTGTCAGTCAGCCTGTGTTTCTTTATGGAGTCAATGGACATCTTTCAAGCCCATGTGGTTGTTGGCAGAAATCAGCTTCCTGTGTCTACAAAACTGCGATAATTGTTCTTTTGCTGGCTGTTGGTCAGGGGCCACTCTAAGCCCTTCACCCCTTCAGTTCCTTGCACCTGGGCCCCTCCACAGTTACTCTCACACTTAGAACCTCAACTTCTATAGGCTTTCTTTTAAAAAGGCATATTTGATTATGTCAATACCACTCCTTTTGACTAATTAAAGGTGAACTGATTAGAAATAATAATAATAAATTAATACTAAATAATAATAAAATGAGCAAAGTTCCATTACATTCATTATACCAGGGGATGAGTTCTTGGGGGACATCTTAGAATTTTGCCTAACACACCCCAAAAGTAACTTTGCTATTTTATTTTCCTTCATAATTACATTTTGCCATTATATGCTATAGGTTTCAGATAATATCAATTTAACAGCAATAGGGGATGGCAAAAAGAAGTAAAATGATAACAGTAAAATATTTATGCTTTATCAGCAAATACATTGATCACATTAAGGAATTAATTCCCTTTGGAATTTTTACTTGAATAAAATTTCCAAATGTATCATCTTGTATGTGTGGTTTTCTTTTAAAGAAAAGGTACTATTTGTTTTCATTTGAAGTGTCTGGTCTTAATTTTTTACTCAAGTGATTGCTTTAATAACACCATTTTAGTCATGTATGATTATATATAGGAATTAAGTTAGTAAGAAAGAATGTCATTAATTTTTACAGCATGATGCATGAATATTTTAGTATCTATCAATATTCCTTAATTTGATTAAAGCATTAAAGTGATATTATTTTGTAAGTACATCATATGGAAAAAATCTTGTTTTTACATTCTTTTTAAAGTTAGATGAGCAAAAATATCTTAAAAGCTTCTGACAAATAAGAATTGAAATTCCCTCATTGCTTCTTTCTCTGGTTTTCTAAAGAATTTTATATATCAAAACAGATGGCATCTTAGCAAGCAAGTGCTGGAAACTTAGAATTGTTCACCAGAGATTTTCCTGGAAACATTTCTGTACATGTAGGGGGAAAGCCACTTGTTCAAGACAGCTTTCCCACCATAAGTTCATGTTAGTCAGCAAATTGCACATGAAAGAGTATTAATGAAGTCAATAAGCAGAATATCTGCAAGCTTCCCACTGAGGAATTTGTCTAGAAGATTAAGAGGAAGAAAAGCATCAAATACCTGGATTCAGAAAAGACTGAAAAGGAGAATCAAATTACAGTACCCTGAATTGAGGCAATGTGTCCTTAAATAAACCCATGCAGCTCTATTTCCATTTTTTTTTTCTCTAAAACACTATACCTTTTGCTTTTACATCCTAGGATATTAATTTAGCCTCTAGAATTTTAAAAAACTCTGAATTGGCCCAAAGTGACCTTTTTTTTTAATTAAGGCTAATGATACATATTTTCTATTGACCCAGGTCTGGATTAGTTAATATATTTAACTCTCAAAATACAAAATATGTTCATGATAAAAAGTTCCAAATACTATCCTTTTTTGAAAAGTATGTTAATTCACCTATATGGCACTAGCATAAAATGTAATAACACAAACTAAAGGCTAGTAATAATGTTAATGCATTTACAATACTTAATAGAATACACCCAAGCATAATTTAACTCATATTATTATCCTTCCAAGTTCATAGACTCAAAAAATGGAAACTGCAGTGTAATTTGAAAGCTTCATGATGTTTAGGCATAATATTTATGCACCTTTATATTTAGACTAAAATAATATTCAGATTAGTGGCATTAATTAACTGAAAAATGAATTAAATTTTAAAATATATTTAACCTTACTCAATTAAATTCAATTTAAATAAATTATTTATGTAATCTTAAGGGTTTATTTCTCTTTTCTTGAGTGTCTAGAAATAGCATATGAAATTTGAAAGTGCTGTTTCAAGAATAGTCATCTATATCTAGTTATAACTATATGTGTAATCAATTATATGTAAAATTTTGTATATATAAAATATACAGATGGCAATTCAAAGACAATATGACATTTAGGAAGATAACACTTAAAAGCTATCCACAATGCCATGTGACATAAATACACTTTGTGCAGTTTCTAGCACTAAGGACAAGATGTAAGTAAAGTCTATATAATTTACTTCTACTTTTTTGAGGCAATATTTTTGCTTCAACTTCTCAACTAATGCTATGCATTTGATATCACAAAGTTTCTATATGGCAGGCCAAGAGAGATTGCCAAAAAAATTAAATCTTAAGCATTCTCTAAACACATAGCATCACACTTAAACTGCCACAGACTGAATAGTCCCTGAATGTAAATTGCTTCCAACTGTAGAAAAGTACTATTTTTCCATTTCTAGCATTTGGCTAACTGCACTTCTAAGTTCATATACTTTTTCCAGAGTGAGTATAAAATCATAAGTTAAATTCCAAAGAAAATCTGGAGATAGATCCAAAGTTAAGCATATAAATAATTTATTTTGTTATTGATCCATTTTATTGGAACTATAAATAAATATTAGAAAAATTAAAGTTTATTGTAAGTAGAAATACTTAGAAAATGTTCCTTCAATATGAACATGTACAAGTCATGTGCTGTTTATGTCAATTTCTGATCTAACCATTTAACATAGATAAACTCATGTATTTTTCACAAGTCTATCATGTGAATAATATGATTAAGCCCATTTTATAGATAAGGGGATTGTGACGCAGAGAAGTGAATTAATTCAGAAAATTAAGGGCAGAGCTGGGTTTGCATCCAAAGACAATGGCTCCACAGTCTCTGCTGAGATTAGTCTGTCTAGCCAGTTCTTAGCTATTATCATAAGGATGATGATGATGATGATGATAATGATGATAATGAGTTTGCCTTAAAACAGCAAAAGAAAGCCATTAAAGCCTTGGCCAAGAGCGAATGTTTATTCAAGTCAATGTTGCTACAAGACAGACAGATTAAAGCTCAAGGAGAGGTTTGCTGATCAGAGGCTTCATGTGTAGTTCTCAATCAGAACATGAACCAGGTTAAACAGTGCTATTTATTGAACCACATATTTAAAAAAGCCTATCAGTGCAAGGGATTATTTTTCTGTTTTTGTTTTTTCCTTTTGGACATTGTATATCTCTTTGTGTAAGAGTTGCCTGAGGATCTCATTGGCCTTCAAGTCCTCAGAATAATTACAGACCCCTTCGAAAATTGGTTCTGGACCTATCTCATAGCATGCCTTCAAAAATGCACTGATCTTCAGTCCTATTAATTACTTGATAATTTCAAATATACATACTATTTTGCAGCTCCTCACTCTTACATAAGATGGCACATGCACTTGGGAAATTTCTGTCATTTCTGTATCTTAGAATTTTCTACAAACCAAATGATTTGGCCAAGGTATCCTTCTATCTCTAACTTTGCATTGGCATTTATCATATTGCTTCATATTTAATTCAATTGATATTCAATGTCTAATGTGGTTGCTGGAGGTAGGAAATGAAGGAAATATTCCCATTACTTAAAGGATGTTAAAATCTAATAGAGCAGCAAGGAAACCTTAAAAAATAGGAAAATAAAGAGACCATTGCAGATTAAATGAGTACTCCAGTTAACTTGACATTTACAGGATTAATGCAGATATTGATCCATTAAATTGAAAAAGATTGAGAATGAATGCAGTAGAATCACCAGATCAACTCCTTTTACTCTGTTTACTGCTCTGGCAGCCTGATAAGATTTGCTCTGATGTCCATCAATCAATCTCCAATTAAAACTGACTTTTATTTAGTGCTTAATTTGAGAAGCAAATATAAACTTAATAAACTCAGAGTTGGGCCAAATTACTTGCAGTCAAGGGAAAAGGACAGACCTAAAATCATTGTTAAAAATAAGATAATATTTTGTCCCTACGAAGTCATTTCTTTGTTTGTCTCAATTTTCTCAGAACTCAAACAGGGAAGATAGATGATATTTATCGTACTCCTCAAAGATCCCAACATAGAAGCAAAAGAAATAAAAGTGAGGTGATGTTTCTAGGTTAACATGCTTAATTTGTGGAAGAAAAATAAACATGTGGATAGGTTTTTGGTGAGATTGGGCATATGACCATGAACCTTGGACTTTAACAGGCATTTCCACCTTGACACTTTTTAGAAACCATGTTGACTGATTTTTTAATAATGGACTTTTTAACAATGGCGTCCCTAGGAAAGTGACTTTAAATCTTAGGATACCCGGTATGGTGACCTTGGCCTTATCTTCAGTTGAGTGGCAGTTTCTAGCAGCTACTAACAGCATTAGTATCACCTGAGAACTTGTTAGAAATGAAAATTCTTAGGATCACCTTTCTCAGGATCACCTCACTCCCTAGATTCAGAAAATCTGGGGATGAAATCTGGAAATATTTCACCAAGCCCTCCAGGTGATCCTTAGGCAAACTAATGAGTACCACTACAAGAATGCAGTTTTTCTTCATTTTGGCTGCCCATGAAGCTTGTTCAGATGCATCAGGAAATTTTGAGGATGAGGCCCAGGCATTAGTGTTTTAAAGCTCACTGGGTGATTCCAATGTGTAGCTCAGGTTGACAGGCATTGGTCTAAAGATTTCCTCTGGGTTTTAAACAAAGATAGGAATTCAGGCAACATGCAGGTATTTGGCAGCTTCAGCAAAGACAAAGATGGTTGTGTATATGGGAAGTAGAATCATAAATAAAGGCTAGAAGGGAATCTCAATTAAAACCTAAAGAGGACTTGGTAAAGATACCCAGCTGGCATATATATATATATATATATATATCTTCAGTATAGGTAACATGACCAGACATGCTTCAGATATCTCAGAGTACAGGCCAGCTCTGCTTAAAATGCAGGCACTGTATTTCCTAAATAAGAGACATGGCCTGGACAATAATTCAATTATAAAGTGAAAGGGGTTCTCTGTCTCTGGACTTTGCTGCTTGGTTTTTTTTGGCATGTGGGAAAACCTGTCTTTTCTTTGTGACATGAATTTGAGACTGTTGAATCCTTCTTTCATAAAATGAAAATTTTAGCAAGCCAAAAGACTATGCTTCCCTTCTCCAAGGCTTCACAAACTCTCTAATTTAGCCTGGTCTTAATATAATATGCTTGCCAGATGTAGTCATTGTTTTAGTTTGCTAATGCTGCCAGAATGCAATATACCAGAAATGGGTTGGCTTTTATATAAGGGATTTATTAAGTTTACAGTTCTAAGGCCATAAAAATGTCCAAGCCAAGGCATCCAGAGACAGATGCCTTGACTCAAGAAAGGCTGATTATCTGTCACATGGGAATCTGTCACATGGGAAGACACATAGCTGGCCCCCGCTGGCCCTTGTTCCTGGTTACTTGCTTTCAGCTTCTAATTCCAGTGGCTTCCTCTTTAAGTGTCAGTGGGACTTACCATAGCTTCTCCAGGGCTAAATTCTGGGTTCTGGTTTGCTTAGCATCTCATGGGAAGGCACATGTTGATATCCGCTGGGCTCTGCATCTTCAAACATCCATGTCTACTTGTCTGCTTTCTCTGTTAGCACTCCAAGTGTCTTTATCTGTGTTGGTTCTTGTTCTTGTCTAACTTCTATCTACCCTCTCATCTCCTGGCATTTTCTGGGGCTTCTGCATTTCCAAACGTCTGTGTCTGCATCTGAAGTTTCTCCAAAATGTTTCCCCTTTTAAAGGACTCAGTAAACTAATTAAAACCCACCTTGAATGGGTGGAGTCACATCTCCATGTACTCAAAAGGCTGCAATCAGAGTTGAATGGGTCAGTCTCCATGGAAACAATCTAATCAAGGTTTCCACCCTAAACAAAAGGTCTGGCCCCACAAGACAGGATCATGATTGAAAGAATGTGGCTTTTCTGGGGTGCATAACAATTTTAAACTAGCAGCTACATAAGTGAAGTTTGGTTTGATGTCCCCAGCCCTCTTCTGAGAATACTAGGAACTCGGTGAGGCTGCCTCTAACCCATCAACCTAGGCATATCAATTACCATAATATATCCTCTTTTGACAAGCAAACAGGGAATTTGGGGGCTCATGGAAACGTTTGGGAAGTAGGGCATAGATTTTTCCTCCATCCTAGGATCCCAACTCATCAAAAAGATTTATCTCCATCCCTATTCCACTGCAAATTGCTGAGCAGAGTTGAAATGCATGTCCATAGAAGCACCTTAGCCTTTGCTTGGTTGATCTTTTTAGACGCTCCTTAAGTAAAGCGATCTTGAGCCTGGGCATGTGGGAAAACCTGTCTTTTCTTTGTGACATGAATTTGAGACTGTCAGAATTCTTCTTCATTAAATGAAAATTCTGACTTTGGGAAGTGAGAAAGCCTTTGTCTCTAGGGTCTATGGTATCACTGGGGTTCTCCAGAAAAACAGAACCAACAGGATATATGTATATATATTAAGAGATATTTTCTTAAGGAAGCAGTTCACTTTATTGTAGAAGGTGGCAAGTTTGAGATCTAAAAAATTGACTAGAGGGCTGGAAATTCTGATAAGTTGATGTTTGCAGTCTCAAATCTGAAATTTGTAGTAGAGGCCAGCAGACTGGAATCTCAAAGAAGAGTAGATAGTGTAGTCTTGAGGCAGAATTTTTTCTTTCTCAGTCCTCAGTTCTTTGCTTTTAATGCCTCCAACTAATTGGTCAAGACCCACCCAGTTTCTCATGAGTTATCTGCTGATCAAATCAACTAGTTGTGGATGCTAATCCCATCTGTAAAATTCCTCTATAGAAACATCTAGGCCAGTCTTTGGTCAAACAACTATGTACTATCAACTAGAATAGACACATAAAATTAACCATTAGAGCTATTCTCTCCAAAGTCAATTTGAAAGTGAAAAACTGAAAATTACTTTCTCTCCTCTGTATGTCTTCAATACCCATGCCACTAAATTTAAAGCAGTAAGCCTTGAATTTCCTAGTTACCTCTTCTAGGGCAAAGTACAAATATAAGAAATAGAGCAAGCAATTTTGTGCAAATATGGCTGTGGGGAGTGGTACCTCTCAGTTTTTTAAAGTTTTGTTATATAGGTCACTCCACAATAAACATCATGCATGCAAATATCTGTTTTATAGTATGTTTCCTCAGGAAGCTGACTTACAAAAATTCCCTAGATAACAAATAAACTATTTCTGGCTGAGCAATATGTTTCTATATGTCTTAAAAAGACCATGAACCAACCGTTCCATTAAAAATTTATGTATATTTGCCTCCTTATTTTCCTTTCTCCTAATTCCCATCTTCATCTCTTTTGCCTTAGCTCTTACATGTCACCCCAATGTATAAGACCCTAAAAGCAAAATTTGGCTTGGTGAAGAGGAGTTTGGGGGCCTAGGATTCTACATTACCTTCTGGGTATGTATCACTAACCAGGGAAACACCCTCAAGCTTAAGTGTCCAGAGATTTTATTGGGGATTCACTCCCTGGACATGCTTGTTTGAGCCAATGACTATGTGATTGTACTCAGTCTCTAGCACACCATCCTCACCCCTCCACTCAGAGGTCAGGCTGATGATATGGCTCAAACCCCAATCCTCTGATCATACAGTTATTCTTTCTGGTATAGTCAGCCTCTTGCCTAAGACTACTAATATGGCCAGGATACCCTGAACCATTCTCTCAGCATAAACCATCAATGTCATCTGGGAAGCATGTAATGAATAACGAAGACACTCATTACTGGGAAAATTCCAAAGATTTAGAGATTAACCCTAGGAGTCCAGACAAAGGCCAAACCTCTCTTTAGAGACTTAATTGCTTAATATACACATGCTTAGAATCCACCATCTGAGCATTTTAACTGAAGACATGATGGTTGGAACTGGTATGGCCATCTTGCAACCATAAGGATAAAAGCCAGTGAAATTTTAGGGAAGTTAAGCAGATCCAGAACACCATTGTTCCACTAAAGCAACCAACACTGGAAATATTGTACCATGTAAAATTTTTTTTATAGAAAGGAATATCATCTTAATTATTTAAACCTGCCTTATTTCAAGTATAACTAAAATCAAAAGAATCTTAATTGGTCAATCTCACAAACACAGGCCTTGAAAGCAGTTTGAATTCCCTCTTCTCAGAAATCCTGGATTTCTTCTATTGGCTTGAGACACAGCTTAATCTATCCTGCAAACTCCTTTACCTATGTGAGATTATTCCATTCTCAGCAGACATTTAATGAGAACACATTATGTGAATGTTACATTGTCCAGTACTATGACTAATATAATGTACTGTAATATAATTGTAAGCTTCTGAAGCATTTAAAGAAAGGATCATGCTATTTGATATTTGGATTTCAAAAAGATTGCTCTGGTTCCAAAATGGGCCACTTTCTAGTCACTCTAATATTTTGTTTTTCTTATTGATATAGATCTATAAATCAGATTGCAAAATATATTAACATATAATTAATGGTAAGTTCTTAGCAAATGGCAAAGGTCACCCTCAAAAATGCTTATAAAGATGCTCAAAAATGCTCATAGAGAATAAATCTGAGTTTTCTCTCGTTTAGACTGCCCCATGACAATTACTTCCTTACCTTCAGACTTCACTTTTTTTCTGGTTAAGTGGAATTAACAATACACAATTCAGATAGATGAATTATTTGTTATATACATTTTTCATGCATTCATTATACTAGTTGTCATTTAATCATTCAATACTACTAGTTTTCCAGATATTCAAGATTCCAGAGTAACATCAATGAAAAATAACAACAAAAATAACATAGTAAAATTATTGCCCAGAATGGCTGTTATATTCTAACGGGAAAGTGGGAAAGTTAGACTTTAAGCCAATAGATAGAAAATATAAATAAATAAAATAATGGCAGGCAATGTCAGTGCTATGCAGAAAAATAAAGAGGACAGCAAAATAGAGTTGTGGGATCTGTCATTTTAAACTAAGCAGTCAAGGAAGACCTCTCTGGGAAAGTGACATTTGACAGAGACATAAATAATGTGAGAGTGAAACAAGAAAAATAAAATAAACAAAAAAGAAAAATTAAAAATTAAAAAAATTAAAAAACAGTGCCTGCTTATGTAAAAAATAATAATAATAATGTGAGAGATAAAGTCATTAATAGCCTCTCATTTCCCTAAGGATAAAATCAAAACTCCTTCATGTAGTTGGAAAAGCCCTTTAATAGTTATTCACTGATCAATTTCCAAGTTTCATTTCTTGCACTGATTAACTCTGCCAGAAATATTTTTTAAAAGTCTTCTTATTGTGATCAGCCTGTTCTCCTATCAGTGTTAGTAAATCCCAAAATATGTCTTAGGTTTATAAAGTCAAAGCAATTTAAAACATAGACATTTGCACATAACATTTTATTTTATGTTTCTATATTGGGAAAATGCTCGTAAATTTTGATAGTCTATAATCACGAGCAATTTCAAAGCTTATAAATAAAACAGATCTTTAGTAAGAACATCTGATTCTGTTTAGACCTTTTAAATATGTCTTTTATAAACTGATATATTTATTCTCAATAATCAAATTCAAATAAGCTACAGAGTTAAATTGGAATTAATATTCTTCAAATTCTATAACTTTTTTTTATTTCTTCCTCACATCTCATAACACAATTATAAATCATGGTTAGTATTTTAATCTTAATAAATCCAAAACAGAGTTTTAATCCTTTAACATTCAATGATAAATCATGATACAGATAAAGATGACAAAAATCCTGTAAAGAGTAAAACAAAAATCTATCAGTGCTTTCCAAAATGAAACTGAATCTCTGTAATAGCAGCTAGGCAAAAATCTCTGTCCTTCAGGACAAAAGCCTTGAAAATCATGTTAAGCAAAATGTTCTGGGGAATAAAGTTAATTCTATTTTCTTAAACACATATGTTTTCAATTATCTGAGACAAAATTTAGGAAAATAAAAGTATCATACTTAGATTAAACATACACTCTACTGACAAAGCCAGTAAAAGCAGGAAATATCTACATCTTCAATAGCACTGTCTTAACCTACAAAAGTCCTTGAAAGTAGTGGGGCAATCTGCCAGCTAAGGGATGACTTTTAGCAAAAATTTTACCATTAATCTGAGATGGAAATAAATAAGCATTATAGCATTAATGCTTATTAAATCTTATAAATATAATAGATCTTCAGTAAAAACATCTGACTCTGTTTAGACATTTTAAATATACCTTTGATAAAGTGATTTATTTATTTATATATCTGAAACCAGGCCAAACAAAACATAATTAATATTCTCCCCACAAGATGGTTGGATTGCAGTCAGAGGTGCAGTGAGTGTTAAGAGATTTAACTACTGTACCTGTGCAATGGTTGCTAAATACTATACTAGTAAGTTCAGTAAGTGGCACAATTATTTAATAATATGCACTCTGATATATTGGATTATCTTGCAAACAGAGCTTGCTCTCACAATTCTGGTTCAGAAATCAGAGCGGACCTGGGAGTGTATTGGGCAGAAAGGTAATGGGGGTGCTACAAATATTTTGTTTAATTATTTCAGATGTGAAGAGGTGCAGTTAGGTTGAAATGTTCTGGATGGAAGAGGAAGGCTATTCCATAGAACTGAGGAAGGTTTCTTGTGCCTTACCACATCCTTACCACATGCACATTGGCACACACACAAACATGTAAAGAAATGCCTAACCTTGTCTGGGTTTAGTCCCTGGGTGGGGAGATTGGTGGAACTCAAGGACATTGAAAATTGGTTGTGTAGGGTATAAATGACAAGAAACTTTATTACTCATATAGGTATTGGTTGTTTGCTTATTTGAGAACTATTTCTTGAGGGTAGTTGGTGTTGGGATGGGGAAGTGAGAGTTGTCCATCTTGGCTTCTTGTGATAAAGTCCAGGGAAGGGAAGCTACCTATTTAACCCCTATTATCAGGAAATGCACTGCAACATATCTTTGATGGTATGATATTGTGACCTTTATCTCTTTCCTCCCCTGTCCCCCAAGTGCAAGGAACTTCACACACACACCACCTCCCCTTCCCCCACCTGCCCTTCACTGCCCTGGCAGAATTTATGAGCCCTTGAGTGGTAGCCGGACTCTCCGTAATCACCATTTAAAGTTTCTTTTGTGTCTTTCTCTTCTTTTCCCCAATCCCTTAGTTTCTGTCCTGTTTACTAAGTGGGATTCAGAGGGTCACTGATTCCTTGTATAGATCCAACTGTTTCCTAATTGGCTTTTGCAAAGCATGAAGCCATCCCACACTCGCTCAATGGAGTGAGGCTGTCAAAGCTTCAGGGCTGGGTCGCAGATCCGGTAACCAGCTTCTATATAGCCCCATGGGTCTCACTTTTGTTCTCCCCTCCTGAGTCCATCCCCATCTGGTCTGAGTGCTTTTCACACTGGCTAAAAGTCATGCGACTAGTGCATAGAACATAAAATCCTCAGATGATCTGAGGAGAAAGCCTGGTGATAGAAGAGTGACGGCCTGGAGGGTGGTGGGAAGGCTAAGATGGGAGGCAATGAAGTCAATTCCCTTGGGCCTTTGCCAAGTACTCAGTCACAAATGAATGTCAGTTAATGAAGAAGTCTTTTGAAGGATTTAATATGATTCTTTGTCATATCATGGCGTAGTGAAAACTGTATCACATGCAAATGTTCTAAGAAATGATGAATATGCAACTATGTGATGATATTGAGAATTGCTGATTGTATATGTAGAATGGAATGATATGTTAATATTTTTGTTTGTTTAATTAATAAATTAAAAAAATAAAAAAACTATCACAGCAGAGGATCACACCAACAATTTCTATAATGATTAGAAATTATTAGAATAATTTGGGGATTAATTTGTACAATTTAAGTGCTTTTTAAATGTATAGTTTAGTTTAGTTTAAGAATAAAAGTGGCTGTATTTTTATTTATATGTTGATTTATTTATTAATTTATAATAAATTATTATAATAATTATTAGATGATTTTAAAAATGTTTTAGACATTATCCATCTACTTAAATAGGAATATTTAAAAAATGAATCTCTGCCTTGTATCTACATTTTTAGCAATTTCTAAAGGTATAGAAAAAAATGAAATGACTGCAATTATGTCAACTGAAATGTGTAAATTTTACATTCATTCTAACAATCTTGGGATAATCATGTTATTGGTGAATTGGTAGTCTTTGCTATATAACTAGTTTCTAAGTCATTACTTTCTACTTTACTCCATACAGTTGCTATTATTTTATTAGTATTGTTTTCCTTTATCTTTATGAAATGTATAAACATTGGTATTTAAAAAAACATAAAAAGATTTATTTCAGGACAGAACACATATGAAAATAAACCTTCATTTCTTTAGATGATAGGAAGGATATGCAAAATTAAAGCTGTATGTGCTATGTCACTAGCTTTGTCTTTGTTTAATCTCTTCTTTTACATTTTATCTTTTTGTTCTCTCCCAATTTTGATCTATATAATATATCTTCAAAACTGGGAGAGACAGGAAAATAAATTGGTATAGCTATGACCAGATATCAGAGACCTATTATCTAGGAAATTTCAGAATGGAATGCTACTTACAGTTATCTATCGCTCTTTTAATCTGAACCTCAACATTTCAGACAGTTGGGGACCCAAGGGAGAGGTCAAGCCTGGATTGAATACCTTTCTGAAATAGGTTGGTCTAAGGTCATCCATTGTTCAAGGATTTCTACAGAAACTTATTCCTGTCTGAGGTAAAGTCTTGCTCTCTTTTTAATGGCCACTCTCAAGGGAATTTATCTCACAACAGGAGTAAATTCTCTTTCCAAGACTAATTTGTTACCTGCAGAGTTGCTTCCTACCACCCTCACCCCAAGCTAGGTTAGGGTTTTTGGTCAATGCTGTCATAGGAATTTGCTCCACTTTCCAGAGTTTTTAAATTGTTTAGTGTGATTATTTGTTTAGTGCTTGATCTTCCTACCAAAAATAAAATGTGGTTAATACTTATGTTGTGAAATTCTCTGTACTAGGAATTTTACATATTAACTAATGTAATCCCTGGAAGTAGTCATTTTAACAGATGAAGAAAGTGAGAAAAGAACTTACGTTGCTAGCTTACTGTCATGGAATTAAGTGGTATACTTGGAATGGCTTCTCCAGATCCCACAATATTTGTTAATCATCATGATATACAGGGTCTGGCTCCATGGGACAGAACTTATCTGTTCTTGCTCAATTATATCCCAGTGTTTAGTGCAATGTGTGTACTTAATAGGCAGCTAATAGATACTTGTTTAATAGAAATAAATGAATTATTTCATTAATGAAATAATAATCAATTTTCTAGTGATTAATGCAACCATTAATCATTAAATACCTCCAGCTCCTGGGGAAAACCACGAGGAGAAGCCTAGAAAAGCCATTAAGGGTAAGAGACAGAGTTATACTACCAGGACTTGTATCTCTCCTCCACTAGTCACTAGTCATGTAATCTTGGACAGTTTGTCTACAGTTTCCCTGCATAAATGTTTCATAGATAACAAGGATATGTGGATATTAATAGAACTTATGTCATAGGGTTGTAGATAAAATAACTGCACGGTGTCTGACATAGTCTCTTGTTACCAATAGATTTTAAATACTGCTATTGTTACTTATATGTTCATGATTTATTCTACTAAAATACTCAAGCAAAATATTTACTTAGAACTTCTATTTTTTTCCCACCATAATAAAGTGTGTTATTCTACTAAAAGAATGTATTTGTGGATATTTAATTCAATCCTTTATTCACTTGGTCTACAAATATTTATTAAGCACTAATTATAATCATAGGCATTTTGATTGTTATTGGGATATCACAGAGAACACAACAACCCTCATGAATCATAGAGCATAACAGAGAAGAATTGTGAATATTCATTACAAAATTTAAAAGACAAAGGACATAGGGAGTATTGGACATTAGGGAGACATGTATATGCTATTTTTTCCAGATGAATGGAAACATTTAAAAAGTTACAGAGATAACAGTTTCAATAATTCAGTCCCAGAATCTAACACAAGAAAAGGGGGATAAAAATTCAAAATAAAATTCCAGAAGAAGTCAGGGTTAAATCTCTGGGTCTTGAAAGTCATATAAGCATCCTTGACATGTATTTCAAATTCTCTGGAATGCTACTAAAGGATTCTAAGTCAGGCAAGAAATTGGGACAGGTTGACAACATCATACCTTGCCCTGTCTCTCATTTTAATCTGAGGTTGGTCTCATTAATAGAACCAGAAAACAATAAGCCTATTCTTTATAAATTGAGAATGAGTTACAGCCATTTTGTCTTTCATGTCCATTGTCTTTTTCCATAAAGGTATAATGCAAATAAAATATATACTTTCATAAAACTGTATGGATATCATCTACATGCCTATACATTCCAAATCTGTCATGATTTCATATGCACCAATACGTAGACCTAGATTGCTCCCTATTTCCCATTTCAATCCCCAATATCTCTGGTGACAGGGCGAACCCAAATTCTCTTGAATGCACTGTAGATGAAAGTTTCCTTTGTTTTCTGACCCCTTTTCAGTTCAGTGCCCAGAGTTTCACTGGCTCTAAGCTTCCTCTTGGAGTATTCCTCTGAGAATTCAGTTTCCTGAATTTATTATACAGAGTGATACTACTCTCCTGCAAACACCCCTTAAAAGCTTGCAAAGTCATAGTCACCAGTGCACTTAGCAAATAATGGGACTTCTAACTATTAGTGGGGATCCCTTAAAAACTCATGAAACATATGAATCACAATTGTTACACACACACACACACACGTGAAAACCACAAAAACCATCTCCAACTCTATTGCTTGTTCAGCCAAAATGGCTGTTTTGTATGTAAGTATAGCACGCAAGATTACCTACTGCTGTGTCATTAAAATGCACTCTATTTTGTCTTATGAACCATGTGGGATATTTGATTTATATTAGCTTTGAATTTTCAGTTTGGAAATATTCAAAAATGATTGTTTTGTTTTATTTCTTTTGTAAACTGAGAACACCTTAATATTCATGGGCACTTTGAGAAGGATTTGTTTAGCTTACTACATCAGAATTGCTCAAAAGTAGCTGCAGAAAAGACCACTGACAGCTAAGCAGATACTGCGCTGGAATAGCTCTTGGCTACAGTGGACTAATTAGTCTTTGACTCTTTGCACCTGTCTAAATAGTTTGCTTTGGACCTGTCTTATGGATAATGTTTTCTTTTGTTAAAATATTCAAAATAAAACTTGCTTTCCTTAAGTCTCAAAAAATGTCTCATTCCATTAAGAAAAACTTTAAAATAGAAAAAAAAAACTGCAGGTTTTAACTGGGGAATCATGAAAATAATACATGCAATTACCTATAGAGTAGCTGCTTCATTAATCCAAACAGCTATCATTTCAGACACCAAGAGCTGCAGAGAAAATTATTTTAGAAACATCAAATTTTGAAATTTTCTCAATTCGCAGAAATGGCAGAAATGGGAATCTCATTTCCCAGAGGAAGCTCAGGTAAAGTACAATCATGAACATTTTATTTTTATCATTAACTGAAACATAAAAAGCATCTAAAAAAAAGTGCTAAATGATTCTGGGAGAGCATTCCTTTTGGAAACTAAATGTGCTCATATCTCTACCCCCATTAAGCAAACAAGAAAACAAAGATCAGAAAACTTTAAGTCCTTTTTCCCTTTAGCTAACATCATACCTCTTTCTTTTCCTTAATCTCCAAGCTTTGTGGAATGGTATACTATACTCAAATTATGTTTACTTCCTTTATTTTTTCTCAATCTGCTCATTCCCTCCTCAACTCAACTTCACCAAAACATTCTTTCTGGGGATTATGATGACCAACAAATTTTCAAATTCAGTAGATAGTTTGGTTATATATATTATTGGTATCTCCAGAAATTTTTCTATTAATTGAAAAATCTCTTTCTTGTGTAACCACTTTTTTCTGGTCATCCTCTTCTCTCTTGAGGTTCTCTTTTTCACTGCTGTCCTTGGGATTTTTTTTTTCAGGACTTTTAAACACTTCTCTAAAAATCTGTGTTGCTTCACTGCTCTCATGCTGTAATCTCCCAAAGTAAGCCTCTCAACCCACCACATTTATCCACAGGCTTCTTTTCTGTATCGTAGAATTTTGCACTCAATGCAACAACATCCGCATACTTTAGGCAACTTTAAGTATTTCCTAAAGTAAACTACTGGTGTTATAATCACTCCAGTACAACCTCCACCATGCTGTAAGAAAAACTGACTGTTCAAAGGTTTTAGAATTTCATACTTTTCAGGAGAAATTTAAAATTCCTTACCTTTGCCCATACAAAATCTAGCCTCATTTCATCACTTCTGCTTAATATTCTTATTTCCATAGTGCACCTTTAATTAACTTACATAAAAAATTTCTCCTAATTGGATATTGAAATTGCATCACCAATTTGCCAAGCCATTCCTCTATTTACTAGAACTAAAGAGAAGAATAAGTCATAAGTTTTCTTTCTTTGGCACTCTCAATCTACTTGAGTGAAGAAGCCAAATTAAAAGAAAATGTCACTGCCAGGATGACAACACAAAAGACTCCAAGGCGCTATACTCCACAGAGTCTTTGCGGCAGATGGCAGAGTCATCTTCCTCAAAATTCTGGGAAAGTGAAAAATTTACAATTACTGGACAAAGGCTGATTCAAGACAATGCAACTTTAAAAGTGGTAGAAGAAGCTCACAGCACCCTTGCTGGCTCCTTATCATACCCACCCATAACACAGTGAGGAGCCTGCCTGTATTCCCACCGTGGTCCCCTGGTCCTGTTCCATATGGAGCAGAGTAACCCTTGTGCTCACGCTGGGGTGTCTGTATGTCCATGCCAATATATCTGGTTTTAGCCTGAAATACTTAGCCAGGAAATCTCCTTGGTTCATCCTCACAGAATTGGTCATGAGGGCAGAAGCAGCTTTCATGTGGTTAAAGCTGTGTAATAAATAATTGAGTCAAGGCAGCCAGGGCAGAGTATCATCGGTTCTGTGTCATGAAACAGCGTACCCAGGAGAATGAGAAAATCTTTTAAATAAGGGGTAAGGAGGGGTATTAAAATTTCTGTAAGTGGGGAAATTCCTAAAACACAAGCACGAAGCCAGAAGAAGACACAGGTTCAGAAAAGATTGACAGGACCCTACATTTAGCATGCCATCAGGCTGATTTTCCTGATGGGAGGGCTAAACTCTGAAAGAGGCCATCAGCCAAACAGATCCAATTTGTAGGCTGTGAAAGTCTTTTTATTACATTGTTTTTTTCTTTCTTTGTTTCATTTTATTTTGTTTTAAACTCCAAGCACTAAAGAAAATCTCTGTCTATCATTAGCTGAATACAAACTTAAGGAACACAGAACCCAGGGATTAAATCCCAGAGTTAACACCTAAAAGAATTAAAATGTACAGTGTGCAACAAAATATTACAAGACAAATAAATAAACAGTAACTGATGGCCCATCTGAAGGGACAGGATAAAAATCTAGAAACCATCAATAGATAAGAATTTGAATTTTTCAGACAAAAATCATATATATATATATATATATATATCCTCAATATGATCAAGGAAATAAAGCAAAAATAGAAGTAATTAAATTATATCAAAAAACAATGAATGCACATATGAGAATTTCAACAAAGAGATAGAAATTTTGAACAGAACTCCACAGAACTAGTAGATAAGAAGAACATAACAATGAAAATGAAAAATTCCCCAGAGGGTTTTGTCAGGAGGCTGGAGCTGGCAGAAGGAAAAAATGAGGGGAATACAATACAAGATAGTTTAAGTGATTCAATCTGAGGAGTAGAAAGAAAAAATAATTTTTAAAAAGAGATCTGTGGGACACCACACCATCAAGCATACCAGTATATGCATTGTAGAGATCAAAGAAAGAGAAGAGGGAAAGGGACTGAAAGAATAGTCAAAGAATATTGGGGGCAGAATATTTCTCCAGTGTAATGAAAGACATGAATATGCACCTTTAAAAAACCCCAAAGAACTTCCAACTGGTTAAACTCAAAGAGAACCAGGTTGAGGCAGATAATAGTCAAACTGTTCAATACCAAGTACAAAGAGAGTTTTTTTCTAAATATCTTTATTGTAAACAACAAACAAACATACAAACATTCTTGACATACAAACATTCTATACATGGTGTACAGTCAATGGCTCAAATTATCACCATATAGTTGTGTATTCATCACCATGATCATATTTTGAACATTTGCCTCTCTCCAGCAAAAGAAAGAAAAAAGAAAAAAACTCACACATGCCAAACCCCTTACCCATCCCTCTCATTGACCACTAGTATTTCAATATATTCAATTTATTTTAACTTTTGTTCCCTGATTATTTGGTTATTTCATATCCATATTTTTTACTCATCTGTCCATACATACCATAGATAAAAGGAGCATCAGACACAATATTTCCACAATCACACAGTCACACTGCAAAAGCTATATCATTATACAATCATCTTTGAGAAACATAGCTACTGAAACACAGCTTTACAGTTTCAGGTACTTCCCTCTAGCCACTCTAATACATGTAAACTAAAAAGGGAATATCTATATAATGCATAAGAATAACCTCCAGGATAATCTCTCAATTCTGTCTGGAATCTCTCAGACACTGACATTTTATTTTGTCTCATTTCTCTCTTCCCCCTTTTGGGTGGAAGATTTTCTCAATCCCTTGATGCCAAGTCCCAGCTCTTCTCTGGATTTCTGTCCCATGTTGCTAAGGAGGTTTTATACCCTTGGGAGTCATGTCTTATGTAGAGGTGACTCTTAGGCATAATTTTAAGTAAGCTTAGCCTGTCCTTTGCAGGCATAAGTTTCATAGAGGTAAACCTCAAGATCAAGGGTTCAGCCTATGGATTTGGTTGTCCCCACAGGAAAGGGTTTTATAAATATCAAGATAAAACCAGCATGTTATGTAAAAGTTCCGATAAATATAGTTCTGATTTCTTATCAGAAGCCAGGGAGGCAAGAATGCAGTGTGAATTCTCACTAAAATTCTGAAAGAAAAGAATTGCCAATCAAGAATTTTGTTTTCAACAAGATTATCTTTGAAAAATGAGGGAGAGATGAAGACATTCCCATATAAATAGAAGTTAAACAAGTTCATCACCACAAAACCTGCCCTGTAAGCAATGCTAAAGGGAGTTCTTCAGACTGAAAGAAGCAGACATCAGTCAGAGAATTGAAGAAATAAATATTTCTGATAAACATGGCCATTTGGCTAATTATAAATGGCATTACTATTGTATTATGTATTTTGGTATTTAATACCACTTTTTATTACTTACAGGTACCAAAATGCAAATGCAAAACATGTAATAGTGTATCTATAACTCTATAGTTTGGAATAAAGTGCATATAGTTATAATTTGTAACAAACACAACAAAAAGGTGATGGATAACATGGTATAGCATACAGTGTTTGTGCATGCCACTGAAGTTAATTTGGAATCAATTAAGTCTGAATTTTATAGATTTAGGATGTTATATTTTTGCACCATGATAACCACAAAGAAAACATGTGAAAAATATACACAGAAAAAAAGGAAAAAGTTTCATTACTATAACCCAACTAGGCCTAAAAGACATATGGAACACTTCATCAGTAGCAGCAGAATACACAAACCTTCCTAGTGCAAGTGGTTTTGCTTCCAGGATAAACCATATGTTACGTCACAAAACATGGCTCAATAGATTAAAAAAAATTGAAATAATGCAATATATCCTCTCCAAACACAATGAAATGAAGCTAGAAAAGAATAATAGAGGGAGAAGTAGAAAATTTGCAAGTATGTGGAAATTAAACCATCCACTCTTAAATGGCCAGTAGGTCAAAGAAGAAATCATGGAAGGAAATCAGAAGACATATTGAGGTGAAAGAAAATGTAAGTACAACATTACAAAATGTATGCGGGCAGTGCTGAGTGGTAGATTCATTGTGCTAAGTACTTAAATCAAAAACAAAGAAAGATCTCAAATTAAAAATCTAACTTCACAACTGGAGGATCTATAAGGAGACAAGCAAACTAAACATAAAACAAAGAATGAAATATTAAAGATTAGAGCAGAGATAAATGAAATAGAGAATATAAAACTATAGAATCAAGAAACCAAAAGTTGATTCCTTGGAAAGATCAATAAAATTTAAAAACATTTAGCTGGACTGACAAAATAAAAAAGAGAGAGTAAGAAAATAACTATAATCAGAAATGAAAGGGCATACATTACTATTGGCCACACAGAAATAAAAAGGAGTATAAGAGGATACTACAAACAACTGTTTGACAAAAGATTAGATAACCTAGATGAAATGGACAGATCTTAGAAAGATACAAACTCTTTAGGCCCAGACTGAGTTCATGTAGAGCATGGGCTAAGGCTGCTGTGGGACTGAAAAAAAAATGCACCAGGAACAAAAGCAGACATAAATTTATTGGGATTTATGAACAGAGAGTTCCTCCAGTGGTGGCTATTCTAGATGAGGACATTGAGTCTCTAGTGTAATCATTAAAGAGGCCTAAAGCCTGATGTTTTACTAAGATTAGTACTTAAGGCTAAGATACAATCAATGCCATTTTTACATCTGCGGTTACATTCTTCACCCTCAAAGGAGATTGTTTACTTTTTTGACCTTTGTTCTTGGCTAAAACATGTTTATTATGGAACACTTAGGGGGCTTGGGCCCTGGGCCACCATATTCCCCTAAGTAATAAGCTGCATTGACCATATGACAAGCATTGCATCCATATACCACAACAACAATACAAAAGACAACCAAATAGCAATAATATAATACATAGCAAAGAAAATCCTGAAAAAGAATGCTGCCAAGGCTGAATAGGAGAATTAAACCAAGTTGAAATGGGGTCAGTAGATATTGATCAATACTGTGTATGCCCTCTTGCATATGATTTAAAGCTTGAGAAATATGTGAGTGATCAAGAATATAAACACAACATTGTGTGATTATAAGGGCACAGTTTCTGCCTTGTGCTGCAGTTAAGATATGTAAATCCATTTTATTCTGTAAGACTATTTCTGCCACTGAGCCACTGTTACACCACCCTATGGGATGTTTTTAAATACCAAATATTACCCACTTGTAAATCTTGAGTCTTCCACCATGCCATCAATCATTAGTCTAGGCATAAGAAGGGTACACATATTTACACATAAGGTTCCTGTGGAAATAGGAGGGCCTAGATTGGTGATAAAAAAATTAACAGATTGTTTTTCAACAAATTATGGCTGTATTACTATGCTGTGGGTGACTCCTATTCCTTATGGGTGAAGATTCCCTACCAGTGCTAGCTGGATAGACCGGCACCTGAGCCAAAGGACTTAATTTTTGCTCATCTGTATGGTCTGAGGCATAGGCAATGATAAATTATTATCTTTCCTTTTTTTTTAGGACACAAAGCAGCTGGCCCTTTAATTTATATATTTAGCACTTGCACTGGTCCTTTCATTAGCATTTTAATTGGAGCTGGAGCTGCAGCTTGCTGTGTAGGATTTAGGCAGGTTAGGGCCTGATAAAGTCTTTTAGTCCATTGTTGTAGGGATTTCTTATCATCTATCAATTGTTCCTTTAAGAAGCCATTCACTGGGGGTGCAAGAGTAGTTCAGTGGTAAAATGCAAGGGTAGTTCAGTGGTAGAATTCTCACCTGCCATGTGGGGGACCTGGGTTCAATTCCTGGTCCATGCACTTCCTAAAAAACAAACAAGCAAAAGAAACAAACAAAATCAAGAAATGATGCTGCAATAGTGGGTTACTCATTTGGAAAAATAATGAAATGTGACCCTGCTATACAGCAAAAAGAAAAAGAAGCCATTGCACCTGTGGGGTTATAGGGGTAGATGAAAAGTCCACATTACATTATAGTCCATTGCTCATATTTGGGTCATTTGTGTAGTGATAGGGGTTCCCTGATCACTGTCTATTTGTGTAGGTATCCCATAGAGGGCATTTACCTTTTCTGGACAGTGTATGGTGGCTCACTGATTAGTTTCTCCACTGGAAAAGCTAACACAGGTGGCATACCACAATGTATTCGTACAGTGCCCATATCTGAGAGTGGGGACCAATGCAGTCCACTTGCCACTGGGTTGCTGGAGCCTGTGATTGGCTGATGCATCCCATCTGGTAGGACAATCGGCATGGTCAATTGCAGGGAGCATGATAGACATTCCTGTGTGATGTTTATAAGTTGTTGGCATGTGATGGATAGCTGGAACTGCTGGACTAAACACCATGAGGTTTGATACCCTCAGTGTTGGTTGTTTTGATGAAGCCACTTGGGTGCTTCACGAGTTTCAGTTGTGTGGCTCCAGACTCAAATGAGAGCATCTGCTTCAATGTTCCTGGAAGCATATTAGAAGTGGGGGTGGGTACAATTGCTTTTCATCACTGGTAGGTGTCCTTATGTCTTGCCACAGTTCTAGTCCCCATAAGGGGGGACTGTTCATTACTCTTGTTTCCAAGTCGCCAAGTCATGAGGTGTTTGTAAACAGCCCAGATGCTAGAGGAGTTGACATATCTTCTGGTTCATCTTCCCTTTTAGCTGTTTAGGGATTTATTTTGGTAAATCTTTGTCTTTGGGTAATTTGCTCCACAATTTAACTAAGAGAGCTTTTGGTTGTTTATCTATGATTCCTACTTCTGTCCCTGTGGCAATTAGATCAGCCCACATTTGCTTTCATGAGATCTGATTATGGCTGTCATGTTCTAGGGGAGCTTTTCCTATAGCCCTTACTCATCTTTCTCAGAGCTGCTCAGGTTCTCTGAGATCTGCTATGACTTGAGTGGCAACTGGGCTGTCTGGCTAGAGGACTCAAAATGGACATGAGGGTCCATAAAAATGATTACAAGTTGTGTACAGAATGGTGTCTGTCATCCCCACTGTAAAAGTTTCATTGTTGGAACCTGTAAAATTCACAGACCTACAGAATATATTGCATGCTTTATCACAAGACTTCACAAAACATCTTACGGTTCTTCCATAGATTGCCAGTGAGGAGTTGACTGTGGGATATTTCCCTCATTTGGCCAGGCAGCCTTGCATGCAGCTATTAGCCAGGCTAACAGAGATACCTTTTCTACTTGATTTAGGGAAGGGTCCAGGTGCTTGTGTAGGGATGAGTGTGTTGCGATAAATGCTGATTTATTTATTTCATCCCATTTAATATTATACCTTCAGCTCCTGTGTCTCATAATCATAAAATCCAATCAGATAATGACTCCCTGGCTTTTTGCCCAAGGTCAGCTAATTCCACAGTAGTATAATCTCTCATGATAGTGTGGAGTTTCTGCACAGGAGGTTGTAATTCTTATGGTGTCCCCAGCAAGTCACTACTGTGCTGTTTTTATTTTTTGCTGTAGCACTGGATGTCCCTACCAAGGAGGCTCCTGTTCCTCCTCTTTCTATACTTCCTTATTTTACTCCTTTTTATCTGCGTATGAAGAACTATGGGATCCCAAGATTTAGAGCCCCACCCCATATTAATTAGTATTCTTTGGACTCAGACCAAAGGCAATTTCTGACCATGAGTAGGAGCATATATACAGGCTAAAGTTTTAATTGATTATCCACACAATGCAAATGCTTGGTTAAGTCATCTTTCATGTCTGTTTGACAAAGACATATATACCTCTCTAATTTTAATTCCTCCTCTAGGTGGTTGCTGTATATGCCCCTGTTCTGTCTCTGTGGTCATATGTAAGTCTGCTTAAAGAGGCTAGGTTTTGACCACTGGTGCCTGGTGTTCTCTTTTTTTTTTTACTAAAATTTAGTTGTCCTGCTTTCTATTGCAAAACAGCAACTCTACTAGAGTTTTCAGGATGTCCCATATTCTCACAGTGGTTCCTCAAGGAGGGCACCACTCCTTCCCACATGGATGATACAGGCCAACACTGTATTTTCCCCATTGAGTCTCCCTTCTCTGACCAATCCCTACTGCTGACAGTGAAATCTCACTCTCCTGGCTGGTTCACCAACTGTTTGAGCCCAGACTGAGTTCATGCAGAGCACAGGCTAGAACTGCTGAAAGGTTGAAAAACACACCAAGCACAAAAGCAGGCATAGGTTTTTGAGACTTATGAACAAGAGAGGTTCTCCAGTAGTGGCCGTTCCAGACATTTAGCATCCTGCAAGGAATAGGAGTAATAAGGGAGGGTAATATGTGATTTTAGAACAAAAGCAGTCCATACAATATGAGGACATGAGGCTCCAGTATAATTATTAATGGGCTTAAAATCTGATGTTTTACTAAAATTAGTGTTCAATACTAAGATACAATCAACACTATTTTTACATCTGTGGTTATATTCTTTCCCCTCCAAAGACATTGTTTACCTTCTTGAACTTGGTCCTTGGCTAAAGCATTTTTGTTATGGGCCATTTAGGAGGGGATCCTGGGCCTGGGCTACCACATAAAATAACTACCTCAATCCAGTGATAAAAAGATGATATTAACAGAACATGAGCAAGTAAAGAATTTTCATCAGTATTCAAAACCTTCCAACAAAGTTAAGCCCAGGACCAGGTCTTTACTGGCGAATTTTCTCAAATAGTTGAAGAATATTTAATATCAAACCTGCTCAAATTTTTCCAAAAAATGTAAGGGTGGGGGTGTTTTAGTTTGCCAAAGTTGTTGGAATGAAACATATTACAAATAAGTTCTTTTATAAAGGGGATTTATTAAGCTACAAGTTTAGAGTTCTAAGTCCATAAAAATAATCCACCTCAGGCATCCAGAAAAAGATACCTTGACTCAAGAAAGATGGATGGCATCTGAATCACCTCTGTCAGTTGTAAAGGCATATGGTCCTTTAGCTTATAGTTTCAAGTAGCTTTCCCAGAGCTGTTTTCTTTCTTCATCATCTAACATCTCTGTCTATGTCAGCTCTGATTTTTCCCAAAATGGTACCCTCTAAAAGGATTCCAATAAGTGAATTAAGATCCACTTTAAATGGGCACAGAAATAGCTCTCTGAAAACCACCTAATCAAAAGGTCCCACTCACAATTGAATGGGTCACTTCTCTATGAAAACAATCTAATCAAAAGGTCCCATCCTAAACAATAGGTCTGCCACAACAAATTTGGATGAGGAAAAAGAAAATGGCTTTTCTGGGGTACAGAAACATTTCAAATCGGCAAAGGGGGTAAGACATTCCCTAACATATTCTGTGAGGTCAAGACCAGCCTAACACCAAAGCCAGAAAGAGAAACAAGAAAAGAAAATTGCCGACCAACATCCCTTATGAATATGGAAGCAAAAATCTCCCAACTAATATTAGCAAACTGAATCCAATCATATATTAAATCATTATACCAAAACCAAATGGGATTTATCCCAAGTATGCAGGAGTGGTCCATCATAAGAAAATCAATTAATGTAATGCACCACATTAATAGAGCAAAGGAAGATAATCCATGTTTATCTCAATTGATGCAAAAAAGGCATTTGAATAGCCAACATTCCTTCTTGATAAGAACTTTTATTAAACTAGACATAAAAGGAAACTTCTTCCACATGATAAAAGGCATACATGAACTTCTGGAAAAATGATGGAGCTGGGTATGCTGATTTACCCCTGATCTATAAGACAAAATAGGGGATAGAGGCAAAAATTACTGGATTGCAGTTCGGGGCAGGGGTGAGTGATGGAAGAAGATCTTCAATATTTCATAGGGAGGAAAGAGGCAGGGGGATTGAGGTAGGGAGAACTGGGGGGGTCTGATCAACTGTGACCCCCACCAGGGGTGGGAGGTGACACAGGGCGATGGGCTGATCTGCGAAAAATGACCATCCTTTTGCTCTAGCCTGGCAAAGCTGCTGGCTGGGGAAACCTCCCTATGTGGCTTCACATGGGGAAGCATGCATAGCTTCCACTCTGAAAGAGTGTGCCACCAGGAGCTAGGAGCAGCCACCTGGCCAGGCACTGTGAATAGTCATACAGTTGGGCACACTGGGTTCTGGGCTCTGCAATTAGCTGCTCTCCCAGGCACTACAGTTGGATCCTCTGTCCCATGTGCCCCCATTGGCCATCTGGCCATCTCCTGTGTGAAGCAGTCTGCTACCATGCATACCACTTCCCAGCTAGCCACTGCATTTGGGGAGAGGGGGTCTGAAGGGAGGAGGTAACTCAGGAGTACCACCTGCATGGAAGAAACAATAGTGTATTCTGGCAAATACTCTATCTGCCTAGTTTTTGTTTTCTTTAGCATATATTTTCAATATTTTATTATACATATTATTATTGTATATTTATTTATATATATTATATATTTATATTTTTACTGATTTTTATTTTTATATTTTTTAAACTTTCTCTCCCTTCAGTAGGCTGGTGCTTACAGTTCATGCCCAATATATGTCATGGGGTGTCTCCTGACTCAGGGCCTACTGCTACTGAGATGTGTGTGTGTGTGTTTTACTTTTTATTTTATTTTATTATTTATTTATTTATTTGCAAAGGAGTGGTGAATGGGTCAGGAATCAAGCTTGGGATTCCCATATGATGGGTGAGCATTCTGCCACTGAACTACCTGTGCACACCTGACTAGCTTTTAAAGGATAAAATGGTAGATTCAATAACTGTTTTTACAGAAATAACTTTGATCCTTAATGAACTGCACCCACCAATTAAAAGATACAGATTGGCAGACTGGATTGAAAAATATAATCTATCTATATGTTGTTTACCAGAAAGATCCAAGGACATGAAGTGAAAGGATAGTAAAGATGTTCTATGCAAAACTAAGCAGGAGTAGTTATACTAATATAACGTACAAAAGATTTAAATGTAAAGATTTAAATGTCTCATAAGAGACAAAGGACATTACATATTAATAAATGGGACAATTCAACAAGAGGTAATAACAATCATAAATGTTTATGCTCCCAATCAAGGAGCTCCAAAGTATATGAGGAAGTAATTTGCAAAACTGAAGTGAGTTATAGATGTTTCCACATTAACAGTAGGAGACTTCAATTCACCCCTCTCCACTATAGAAAGAATATCAGGAACAATAAGGAAACAGAATCTAAACAACTGCAATATGATTTAGAACTGATAGACATATATAGATCGTTGTACCACAAAAAACACCAGGATATACATTCTTCTCTAGTGCACATGGAAAGTTCTCTAGGATAGATTATAGGCTGGAACACAAAATAGGTCTCTACAAATTTAAAAAAGTTTGAAATTATCCAAAGCACTTTCTCAGACAACAACATAATGAAGCTGAAAACTAATAATTACCACAGAACCAGAGCTTTCACAAATGTGTGGAGATTAAACACTCTCTTAACTAATCTGTGAGTCAAAGAATATATTGCTAAAGAAATAGTTAAATATCTAGAGATGAATGATAATGAGAATACAGCATTTAAGAAGTTATGGCATGCAGCAAAGACAGTGCTGAGAGGGAAATGTCTTGCACTAAATGCCTGTTAACAAACAAGAACAAGGAAAAATCAAGGACTTAACTGCTCACTTAGAGAAATTAAAGAAAGAACAGCAAACTAGCCCCAAAGCAAATAGATGAGAGAAATAACAAAGTCAAAGCAAAAATAAATGAACTGGAAAGAGCAACAACAACAAAAGAAACAATAGGATCAATAAAACCAAAAATTAGCTCTTTAGGAAAATCAATAAAATTGATGGACCTCTAGCTAGACTAACTAAGAAAAAAAGGACAGAACACGAAGAAACAAGATCAGAAATGAGAGTAGAGGGGTCATTACCATGGATCCTAAAGAAGTTTAAAATAACATAAGAAAATACTATTGACAAGTATAAGCCAGCAAACTAGACAACTTAGATGAAATAAACAAATTCTTAGAAACACCAAAACTACCTATACAGACTCAAGAAGAAATAGAAGACCTCAGCAAACCAATTGCAAGTTAAAAGATTCAATCAGTCCTCAAGTGACTTCACACACAAAAAAGCCCAAGACTACACAACTTCACAGGGGAATTTTATCAAACATTCTCCAAAGAACTAACACCAATCCTGTTCAAATTCTTCCAAAAACTTTGTGGAAAAAGAAATGCTACCTAACTCATTTTATGATGATAACATCACTCCAATACAAAAACTGGATAAAGATGCTACAAGAAAGGAAAACTACAGACCAATCTCCCTAATGAGCATAAATGCAAAAATTCTCAACAAAATATTAGCAAGGTGAATACAATGATATATTAAAATAATTCTATACCAAAAATAAATGGGTTTATAACAAGAATGCAAGGGTGGTTCAATGCAAGAAAATCAACATAATACAGCATATTAACAAATCAAGATGGAAAAATCATAGGATAACATCAACTGATACTTGAAAAACATTTTTAAAAAATTCAGCATCCTTCCTTGACAAAATGACTTCTAAATGAAGGAATCTAATGAAACTTCTTCAATATCATAAAGGGCATACATGAAAAACCCATAACCAGTTTCATAATTGATAGTGAGAGATTGAAGATGTCCTGATAAGATTGGAAAAGAGACAAGGATGCCCATTGTCACCACTACTACATTATAGTAGATTCCTAGCTGGAGTGATTAGACAGGACAAAGAAATAAAATGCATCCAAATGGGCAAGGAAGGGAGAAAAACTTTCATTATTTGCAAATGACATGATCCTATACTTTGAAATCCCTATGAAACTATAACAAAGCTACTTGAGCTAATAAACACATTTGGTAAAATGGTGGAATAAAAGATTAATGTATAGAAATAAGTAATGTTTTTATACAAGTCATGACCTATCGCAGGAGACATTTAAGGGAAAAAAATCCATTCAAAGTAGCGTCCAAAATAATCAGGTTTCTAGGCAAAAGCATA
Source organism: Myrmecophaga tridactyla (assembly GCA_004026745.1). Taxonomy (NCBI): domain Eukaryota; kingdom Metazoa; phylum Chordata; class Mammalia; order Pilosa; family Myrmecophagidae; genus Myrmecophaga; species Myrmecophaga tridactyla. The sequence goes on along the minus strand of PVIY010015784.1, from coordinate 7,222 downwards.
GCCAGGAAGGTCAAGGACTTGTACAAACTATACAACATTGTTAAAAGAAATAAAGATGATGTAAATAGATGGAAAGGCATCCCATGTTCATGGATAGGAAGGTTAAATGTCATAAAGATGTCAATTTACCCAAATTGGTTTGCAAACTCAATGCAATACCAACCAAATCCCAACAATCTACTCTGATGACTTGGAAAAGTGAGTTATCAAATTTATTTGAGAGAGAAAGAAATCCCAAATAGCTAAAGATATCCTAAAAAAGAAGAGGAAATTAAGAGGACTATCACTTTCTGACTATAAACTTTACTATAAACCACAGAGATTGGAACAGCATGGTAATGGATAAAGATAGAAACATCCACTAATGGAATAGAATAAAGAGTGCAGAATTACACCACCAAATCAATGATCAATTGATCTTTGAGAAGGCCCCTAAATCACTGAACTTGGACAGAACAATCTTTTCAATAGATGGGCATCGAAGAATTGGATAACAATAGCCAAAAGGATGAAAGAGGACCTCTACCTTACACCCTATACAAAGATTAATTCAATGGATTAAAGACCTAAATGTAAGAGCCAGTGCCATAAAAATTCTAGAAGAAAATGTAGAGAAACATCTTCAAGATCTACTAATAGGAGTTAGCTTCTTAAACTTTACACCTAAAGCACAAGCAGTGAAAGATCAAAAGATCTCCTTAAGATAAAAGCCTCTGTGTCTCAAAGGACGCTGCAAAAAAGAGGAAGAGGCAGTTAACTCAATGGGAAAAAATATTTGGAAATCACATATTGGAGAAAGGCTGGGTATTCTTTGTCCAGAAAGATATTATACAGCTCAAAAAGAAAAGAACAAGCAACCCAATTATAAGATGGGCAGAGGATATGAATACACACTTTTCTGAAGAGCAAATATAAATGGCTAAAAAGCATATGAAGAGATTCACATTTAAATTAGCATAAAGGGAAATGCAAATCAAGATGATAAGATATCACCTCAGACCTATAAGAATGGATGCTATTAAGCAAAACTGCAGATATTGGAGAGGATGTGGAGAAATTGGAACACTTATTTATAGCTGGTGGAAATATATAATGGTGCAGCCACTATAGAAGACCATTTGGTGATTCTTCAGAAAACTAAATATTGAGTTGCTCTATGAACTGGCAATACCAATTTACAAGCTGCTGGGATGCGATTTACCAAAACTGGAACAGTTTGTAAAAAGAGGAATTTAATAAGTTACAAGTTTACAGTTCTAAGGAAGTGAAAGTTTCCAAATGAAGGCACCAACCAGAGGTTACCTTTGCTCAAAAAGGCCTATGAGTTTAGAATACCTCTGTCAGCTTGGAAGTCATGTGCTTGGCATCTGCTGGTCCTTTGCTCTTGAGCTCCATTGTTTTCAGCCCCCATTCCTGGGGGGTTCCTCACTTTGGTTCCCCAAGACTGGCTTTCATCTTTTGGCTTCCCTTGTCTGTCCCCAGGTTCTGGCTTGTTTAACATCTTATGGTGACATACGCTGAGCTCCAAACATCTCCAAACATCTATGTCTCTGTTCTTACCATCAGCATCTATGTCAGCTCTGCTATGAAGTTTCTGTCATTTTTTCAGTTCTGATTCTATCCAAAATGTTCCCTCTTTTAAAGAATTCCAATAAACTAATCAAGACTCACATTGAATGGGTGGAGTCATGGATCCATAACTGGACATGCCAGATCTCTGTGGAGAAAATCTAATAAAAAAATTCCACATACGATGTTGAATCATGATTAAAAGAAATGTCTACCGCCACAAGATTGGATAAAGATTAAAATATGGTTTTCTGGGGTACATAATACTTTCAAACCAGCACACCAATATTTGGTAAACACAAGAACTGAAAGCAGTGACACAACAGACATTTGCACACCGGTGTTCATAGCAGCACTATTCACAATTTCTAGAAGATAGAAACAATCCAAGTGTCTATCAACAGATAAGTGGATAAACAAAATGTGGCATACACATATAATGTAATATATATAGCAGTAAGACAGATGAAGTCCTGAAATATATGACAACATAGATAAACCTTGAGGAAATAAATGTTGAGTGTCATAAGCTAGGCACAAAAGTACAGGTGCTGTATTATTTCACTATTGTGACTCTGGTAAAGATAATCTCAGAGGCTACACAGTGGAATACAGCAGACCTAGAGTTCTACAGAAGCTAGTTGGTGGGGGGGGGCGACCTACTCAATGTGGTTGAACTTAAATGCAAGGAAATGGATAGAAGTGAAGGAACTAATCGATGGGGTTAAAAATAAAATTGCCATATTGATGGTGAATATGATTGAAAAGAGATGCATATTTCCCTGTCCCCCACTTATTAAATCTACAGTTATAAATAAGTTCTCACATGAAATATATTGAAGGTTTGATATTGGATAAAGGATCAGTAATAAAGGAGTATAGGGGAAAACTAAATTCGTATACTATGGTCAATAGTTTCCAGGAAAATATTAGCAGTACCACATTTGCCACTACCAGAGACAACTAATTGTGGTGGTTGGGGGGAACAAGTGATAAGGGGTAGTTTTGATTTGATTTTTGGTGAGGCTATGCTTGCCATTTTTGTTTTCCTATGGAGCAATTAAAATTGTCTAAAATAGCAATTGTTAAAATAAATTTAGTTTGAAATGCTAGTGATCAATGAAAGGGAGGGGTAAGGGGTATGGTATGTGTAATTTTTTTCTGTTTTTGTTTTATTTCTTTTTCTGAATAGATGCAAATGTTCTAAGAAATGATCATGATGATGAATATGCAACTCTGAGATGATATTGTGAATTACTGATTATATATGTAGAACAGAATGATCAAAATAGGAATGCTTGAGTTTGTTATGTGTTTTTTTGGTATTTAAAAAAATAAAATAAAATAATTTTAAAATAAAATTGTCTAAAATTGAGAGTGCTTCTGATGAACATCAAGTGACTGCACAATCATATTGTAAGATATGATTTATTCATTTTGGACATTATCCATAATGCCCAATAGATGAAGATAGCCTAATGGTACAATGAGTGAGGGGTGAAATGCTTTACATATATATGATGGAAAATGGTGTAGCTACAAAGTGGAAGGATGCCAGGAGACATACAATGAACTAAATAAATATTGGGGATAATGTGTTACACAAAATAAGCCAGAAATAAAAGAACAAATATGCTAAAGTCTCTTTCAGAAAATGAAAATTGGAGCCTAGATTGTAAGCCCTTTTAGCAGTCACATTTAGTCTGAAGTTCTAAGTGCATTTCTAAATTCTGAAACACATGCACACACAAAAAAAGATAACATGGCCTGAAAATATTCATGTTTTTTTTTTCTGCAAACTGAACAGACAAAATAAAATGTCAGGCTCTAACAAATAATATAGAAATTTCTGTGGTTGAATTGATTGATCATAATATTGATAAGGTTCTGTGGCATAAGGAACTGGCTACAAAATAGGAAAATCCATATGGTAAAGAAGAAAACTGAAAAAAAAATTCTGCCTGATTCATACCTAGATAAATTGAGATTCATAGAATACAAAAATATGTGCTTAATACTTTTTCCTACTTTAAAATAAGTTGGCAAATTATTTTCACAGTAGTTGCATTTAGTTGATGATATCATGTTTTTTTTTATGCTTTATAAATTTTGAGGGGGAATTTCCTAAATGTGTCCTTCAAATGTGAAACTTGATTTCAAAGCATTAAATATTTCCATGAAGTAAAAAAAAAGGCATATTTGAAAATTTCACAGAAACATAAGACTCAATGGTGAAAGAATGAATGCTTTGCCCCTAAGATCAAGATCAAGGTAAGGATACCCACTGCCTTCACTGTTTCTCAACATTTTACTACAAGTGCTAGCCAGAGCAATTAGGCAAAAAAATGAAATTATCCCATCCAAGTCAGAAACAAAGAAGGAATCTTTCTGTCTTTGCAGATGGCACAACCCTTCATTTATAAAATCATAAAAATATCAACAACCAATCTTCTAAGGCTAATCAACAGATTCAGCAAAGTGATGGGGTACAAGACTACATGCAAAAATCATTAATGTTTCTATGCACTAGTAATGAACAATCTGAAAAGGAATTCAAGAAAAGGATTTCATTGACAACAACAATGAAAATAATCAAATACAGCGATATATATATATATATAATTTACTCTCAAACTTTTCTCTCCAGACTGAATCATTCCCCTGATGTGTGTGGCTACCATCTCAGTAACTCCATTTGGATGTTATGGTTAAAATATACTTAGAAACACAATCTGTTCTCAACCCAGGAAACCACTCTACAAAGGTAAAAGGGAAATAAAAGAGTTTTACTATTGAATAAGTACTAAACCAGAATGTGATGTGCATCTCAGGCAATCTGCTAAAGGGATTTCAAAGCAAGAAAGGAATCTCACACTGTTTTATAGCCAAGTTATGCAATCCATTATGCCCATGATCTCAAGATAAAGGATAAGTAGTCTGTCCTCAAGTAAGGGAACTTGACAGCAACATGTGTTAAACATAGTTCATCCTAAATAGATCTGGTGAATAAGGTAGAGGCTGTTTTTGCCATTTGCCTTTATCACAAAGGAGGAATAAACTTCTCTTATCTTTATTGCATGAAGTAGGTTTGCAATTGGAGTTAGAAGCCTCTTGTTTTTAGGTTCCTACCCTCTTGATGGACACTGGCACATATTGGCCCTATGTTCCTTGTTGATTTCATTTCAAAGAGATGACTCCTAGATCTTTGTGAAAGACATTCCTGGACTATAAAGTTGCAAGAGGCTTATTTTAAAAGATTTACATATATGTCAGAGTAGAGAAATAATTTAGAATTATAATTTCATATCTCTAAAGATAATGCTACAAGATAGAGGGTTTTTTTTCCATTTTTGCACCTGGGAAAAATTTTTTTTTTATTTGTATTTGTCCTTATATCTAATGTGCATCTGACATTTACCTCAATGCCTAGTATTGACTAATATTGAGTATTCATCTCAAAAATTAGTGATCTCCAGATTTTCCTATTGTCTTCTTACAACTTTCTCTTTTCATAGTCTCCTTTTCAGAAAAGGGTAACTTCCTTCTTCTAGCTGCTTATGTCCAAAACATTGAAATTATCTTAATTCCACTCTTTCTTTACATACCACATCCAATCTGCTTGTTCTTACCTGTATCCGTAAGGCTTATAGTTTTACCTTTTTCAGTTTTTTTTTTCTGGTACTTTTCCTAATTATCTTATTCTAAATCACAAACTGTACAGCTGTCTTTATTCCCCATTCCTCTATTATTCATCTTTGCAGCACTTATCAACATCTGACATACATGTTTTACCTATTTGTTAATTGTATATCTTCTTCTAAAGCATGTTCTCTATTGAAATAAAGATTTTTTTTATCTGTTTGGCTCACTGTTTTATCACCAGTACTTACAAAGTTCCTGACACAGATTAGATTCTCAAAAAAATACTTGGTAAATGAGACAAAAAATATATAATTTAATTATCAGAATGCATAAACCTTTTTCAAAATGGCAGTACTACTGAAAAATTGGAAAGTTAAATACATTCTCTGTAAAAAAAGTTCTTTTCAATTATTCTTAAAATATAAAAATGAAACCAAATATTCCTTCCATTGGTAAACAATTTTTGGATGTTTGTGCTGCTTTCACTGGAATAATTGATAAATAGTCTTTATCAACACATATTAGTGTTTTTCTTTTTCTTAACAAAGAGCTCTTCAAAGCCTTATCAAATTTAATTTCTGCAAACTGTCTATAAGATGCATTATATGTATCAATTAAGGTTTAGAGAGATTAAAATATTTGGCTAAATTGATGGAGCAGAGATATTAATCCAAGCATTCTAAATCCAGACCTCATTTGTTTAAACTTCCCTTCCTTACATATTTTTAGTGGATGTAAAAGAATAGTTATAATAAAGAGAACTTTATTTTCCTTAAAATTAAAAAACATTTTAAACTTTTTCCCAAAGTCTAAATTCTGTGAAAAATGTCTGGATAACCAGATTTTAAGATAAGTAGATTAGTTCTGGTATCATGGTATATGAAGACAAGTTGTATATAACAAAATCTCAGATATTTCTGAAATGTATTTGTTTATATACAATTGTGGAGACCCAGGGCCAAGGCTCCCCTTGCATATTGAGAGTAAGTTACTGCATATGGCCAACAGTGTTCCAGGACAGAATTTAAAGGTCAACACACCTCCTCAGGAGAAAATGTACAAATCATATCATAAACCACTTCTCATGCAAAGCATTAAAACTCCTCTCTTCTGATATGTTGACAACACATCTCCACACCCCTGGATCTTGAGACTCTGCCAAAACTCAGTTCTCATACCCTATGGAATGTCATTGTCTTGAAAACTTACAAGCTGCCCCTTGTATCACCACCCCCACCTTAGCTGAGTGCTTCCATTTTCCATATGGCTACCACCAGGATATATCTTCTCCTACCCATGAGTCCTAATGAAACTCATATTTAACTTTGTGCCAGACATGTTTTTTGCTCTTAGGGCTTCACCAACTCAAGCCCTTGAAGAACTGGATGGAACAGCTATTAAAATGTTTGTCTAAAAAGTCACTTTTATTATTTGACTTTATTTGATAATATAAGTATTTTCTGTTAAAGTATAGAAGCACATACAATTTATGTTCCAAAATAGGTAAACAAGTCTCCTTCGCCCATTTTTTCTCAGTAATTTATAGCACTTCTTTGCTATTACATCTGTAATTTATTAAAAAATTTGCTAATTATGTTTGATCTGTAGCTTTCAGCTAAAACAAATGAATTTTAACGATTTGAAAATAAAAATTTCTCTATAAAAGTGTCTTTCCCTTTGGCTGTGTAATTCACTCTTTTTCTGTTGGAAAATACTTAATATTTTATCTACATTTTTAAAATCAATTATGTAAAGCTGAAATGATTATGAATATGTGGAGACAAAAAGCATGGAGAAAGAAGGAAGAATTACCAAAGAAAGTATCACCATAGGAATAGCAGTAAGAAAGAGAAAGAGAAGTAATATATATAATATTTGTACCAACATGTGCACAAAAGATATTTATTGTGTGGATCACTCTTTTTAGCCAGTTGTCTTTTATTTTTTCATTTTACACCCTTATGTAGTGTTTGAAATTTTATTATTGGTGTGTATTGTTTAATAACTTTTT
>PVIY010015783.1:0-53069 GCA_004026745.1 Myrmecophaga tridactyla | reverse complement strand
GTGCTCACACACTTTCTGATCATCTGGTATTTATTCTTCATTAGTAACGAGAGTCAGCAAACTCCAGTCGACATTCTTACCTGGACTTCTGGAACTAAAGCATGTCAAATGCATTCATTTCAAAGTGTGCATTTTAAATTACGGTTTTACAGCCATCTATCTTGTAATGCCTCAAGAGTCTCAAACTGGTCCTCATCAGAAATACAATCTGTGGAAACTGTTTTCAAGCCCCTCCTGTCCTCCTCCTGCTACATCAGTGTCACTATCAAAAGAATAGCTACTATTTATTGAGCACCTACTCTACTAGTCCTTTTCTTTTTTTCTGAGATATAATTTACATACAATAAAAGTCACTTTTTTTTTAAAGAATGCTGACAGACTGATTTATATTCACCCTCGCAAGTTCGCTGGTGCCCCTGAACTTCAGCCCTTTCCCAGCAACCGCTGATCTGATTTCTGCCGCTATGGTTTTGCTATTTCTAGAATATCATCCAGATGGTGCTCTGTGTGCAGTTTCCTTGGCATACTGCTTCTGGAGTTCATCTTTCTTACAGCACCCCAGTCATTAACCCTCACAGGACTTCAGAACCTCCTGGGATATGTAAAACACACTCAGATGTCAGCCTCCAAGATTCAAATTCCTAGGCTCTTGGGAACTGTGTGGGAGCACCTGTCTTTAAAGCCTCCAGTGACTCTAACACAGATTCATCTAGTCATTGACCGACAGATTTGCACCTCCCTCTACCAGCACCCTGTTTGGGAACCACTGGCCTGCACAGCACACTGCAGTTGTTTTGCGTATACCAACTCTAATCTTCACCTCTAACTCAAAAAGCATTCTTCCCAAGTCTTACAGGTGAAGAGAACAAGACTTGGGAAGGTCATATCTTGTCCAAGGTCCTGCAAATAGTGACTGATAAAGCACAATTCAAATCATGGCTCTATGCAGTCCTGCGCAATGCCGCCTCCAGAGAAATAGAAAATCTCCCACTGAAGCAAAGAAGCAGCTCTTCTCACACTCAAAGGAGGGCATGGAAAATGTTGACTTCTAAAAAATCGAGCTCCTGCTATCTGGCTGGAGGTGGGTGGGAAGCATCTAAACAAATTTTCAGAGCATGATAACCATGCTTCATGCTTCAACAGTGTAAAAACGGCTGGAGAGAAATTTACCAAAGTTTCAGGAGGAAAAAAAGTCACCACTGGGCTGTGAACAAGACTGATGAATTCCAGCCCAAACGGTGAGTTTAAGAATGCTACAGGTTCCCGAGACACAGGCTTGTATGACAGCAGCTTATAGATGATAACTCCGGCCAAGCCAAACCTGCACGGTCAGACAAGCCACTGGGCTTGGAGGTCAGAGGAGCTGGGAAGAAAATTAACAGATTCCTCAGGCTGTGGCTTTCTATATATCCGCTGTTAACTGGGCTTATCAGGGAAGAAGCTTGTTCTTACAAACATAAGTAAGCCTGGTGGAATCTGTTTGTCAACAAAGATAATGAATGTTACAGAGAGGCATGTTAAAGGAAGAGTAGAATCTTTATAGTTAAGTAGCAGCCCCAGAAGCATAGTTTTTAAAGCACATTCACATTCTTGGAGATTAAAAATGCTACATCTTTCAACATCTGTGCTGGGGTAGTCAGTGCAAGACGAGGTACGAAAAATGCAGTTTAAGTCTGTGTATTTGCAAGTGATGTCACACAGCGGGATGGTGAACTGACTTTTTCTTTTTTGAACCAGAAGAAGGTCAGCAAATGTCTATTTTAATAAGTGAACATCTCATCTGGACTGACTCGTTTGGTGGTTGTGACGTGTCTACACAGCCCACAAGACCCCTGGAAAATGCACGGTACATCAACGAGGTGACAAACTCAGAGTGGAGTGACCGTGGACACCCAGGGAGGCAGCCAGGGTTACTGGAATTGTTTCCCAGAAGCAGGTGAAGCACTCGTGGAAAGAAGAGATCCCTGGACGTTCTATAGGAAGTGTTCAGTAGATGTGGTTGGGGGCTGGGAATGCTGTCCGGGTGAGTTTACCAGCCTTCTCAGGGACTGCTAATTTCGGGTATGGGATCTACCTTCCATACACTCAACAATAAAAGGAGGAACTGCCTATTTTCCCTTCACTCCCCACTGACCCTTTGTGTAGCTAAACCCACTTTCTTAGACCAAGAGAAGGAAAAGTAGTTCTCGGGGGTATTTCCACAAGGGAACACATGCCACTGGCCATCGGAGCCATTTTACGCCCCACGCCCCCCACATGCACACTGGCTACTGCTGTCAAAGCCGGAGAACACATTTACCAAGATGTGTCTCACATTCGATGATGGTCAAGGTTTAGGAATGTTTCTTCTTATCCCTAAAGGTGTTTGCAATTCCATACACCAAATAAAATTGAACATCAGTAAATAGCATGCTCTTTTCTGTGACAAATTAAAAGAAAGAGTGTCTGCTCCTTCAGACACTTGATTTACATTCAGTTTTCTTTGAAAAGGGCACAGGCAAAAGCCAAACATATAATGCATGAAGGTAAAGCAGCATGAAGGTGGACTTGATAATACACAAGGAGAAAAAAAAGAAAAAAAACCAATTTGTAGCTATTATTGAGTACTGTAAATATTTGCTCTAAACAAAAACTCAACCTGGAGGTAAGTTTTCAGATAAGAAGAAGCATACAAAGAATGTCTGGAAACAGAGGGACTTCATGCCTTTTGCATCTTGTCTCAAAGGGCAGTGACCCCAGGGGGTGAAGAATTCTGGGCCCTTCATGCTTCTGAAAATGAAAATCCTGTCCATCACTCTCCTTGTCAACACTCCAAATGCTTTCTACTGAAGATGAAGCCCCAAGCCTTTGCCTGAACTTGGCCTCAGCTGATTTTCTGGAGCCAACTTCAAGCCCACTTCGTCCTTGCTCTCTGCCCTCCAGCCTCTCTGAGCACCTCCTCATCCCATCCAGAAAGTTCAGGCCTGAGACCACTGATATTGGCACCCCCTCTGGCTCCTCTGTGAGAAACCACTGCCCTTAGGGGCTTTTCCATCACAAAACCCACCCTCGGCCCCTCCCTACCTCACCTGTTCGTTTTACAAGGCTGTGCCCTTGTTCATTCACTCTTCTCCTGGAGCACGTAAGCAGGTGGAGAAGGAGACCTTGTCTGCCATATTCTCTGTTGCCTGGAACAGAGCCTGCGCTGCTGAAGGAATGAGTGAGTGAACAAATTCAACATGTAAAGGGAGACCTCCATTGACTACTATAGGGAGTTATTATGGATTAGGGAATCGAGTCTTTAGATAATCTATCTAATTTACAATTCTAGTGAAATATTCTCATTTGTCATTGCAGCTTAACTAAGAAATTTTCATAAATGTCCAAGTATACCCTGGTGATTTCCTCTTTTAGCAGAGTCTAGGAATTCAGTCTGCGCAGGTCACAGGGTGAGGAAGAGAATAACAAAGCTGCTGCAGGGAGACGGCAGGACGAGGCGGGGAGGCAACCCTGAGAAACGTCTTGACCCACTAGGGCAGGGAGAACAGGTCGCGTCAAGGGTAGGAGGGAGGCCAGGGAACGCGCGCAGAGACTGCGCGAATCCCGGGGAGGGGGAGATAAGGAAGGTCCAGGCGCGGGGGCAGGGAGCCAGCGGGGAGAGCCATGGGGAACACCCCAAGGCCTGGCAGCTGGGGAAGAGTCGGCTGGACTGGGACACGGAAGTGGCGGCAGGGTCAGGCCGTCCAGAGACAAACGCAAGCCACAAAGGATTCCATGTCCTCGCAAAAGGAGTCCAGCAAGTGCCCTTCCGGACCTCTGTTCCCTTCCAGCTGCCCCACTGGGGCCAGAACCAGAGCCAAGCACGAGCGCCTCAGGTCCTGCGGGTGCCACCTGCTCCCCACTCTGCCTGGCCAGTGGACCCTGCAGATGGACAAGGTGGCTTTGCCCACTGCCCCTGCTGCTCCCAGCACCGACTGTCAGGGGCTGGAGGGCCGAGAGTCATGGTGATGGGACACAGGTCAGCTCGGGGCTCTCGAGGCCTCGGAGGTTCTGTGCCCATGAAATGTGGGTGACATGGGGAGCTCAGGAGTGGGAGGTATGGGGTTCCTGGGGGACATGACATTGGGGGGCAGTGTGAAAGTGGGTTAAGGCTCCACTAGGTGAAGCTGGTCCTTTGGGGAGCCCCCAGAAGGGCAGGGAGGTGAAGGAAAGTGGAAACACAGCACAATGACAGGACAGCTGGAGAGCAGAGGCCTGGGGGCAACTCGTCCTTTGGAGGACGCCTGGGCTCCACCCATGCCAGCTCCACGCTGCCAGCGAATGTGCCTTCTGTCCTTCTGTCTCCTTCATTTTACTCCTGAGCTTCCGTTGATGGCAGGACCAGCTATCAGCTGTGATAAAGAAAGTCTCCTCCCAAATGGGCCATTTGCTCTGTGCTCAGTCTAGTTCCTTCGTCTTGTTCTAAAAAGGAGCCTCCTTAGCCAGACCCTGGACGTAATGAGGCTGCGACAAAGGGGCAGGATGCCAGCCCGTTGTCCAGGGGATTAACCACACTAATTAAAATGCAGTGTCACCGGCTGCCAGATTTCCAAGGTCAGCCTTGCCAGGGAGTCAGTGGGGCCACAAGTTCCCACTGGCGGAGGACGGGCCAGTAGCCAGCAGCTCCTGCGGGGGACGGAGAGCTCTGATGGCTGCGTGCAACTCATCAGAACATAATTTTATTCTTAGAAGCAATTTCCATTACTGGCCCCGTTTATTATCACATTATTTTCTCAATAGCAGCAATAAACACACTAAACTCTCCCTGTTTGCTCACATTTTATTACTGCTCACAGTCGCCAGGCAGGGGTGGGCTGTGAGAACAGCGCACATTATCCAGAGCTGCCGAGGGCAAGGCGTCCATCCGGGGAGCCCCAAGGGCCAGGGGCCCACTCCAGGCCCTGGGCTGTCGCACAGGACACGATTCCCCACCTCTGCTGGTGCCGTCACCTTTTAGAAAACATGTGAATCGATACCACAAGCAAATGTTTGAAAACTCCAAAGTGTGTTTCCGAAATGGTAGGTCCTGGCCTTTCCGTGGGCTATGAAATAAACTCCATGGGCCAGGAAGAGCATTTTGCAAATGACAGAATGCAGACAGCACTTAGAGTATTAGTCGAAGAGACTATTGTTTGGGTTTTGCGTGTACATGTGTGCAGGTATGTATGTGCATGTGGTTGTGTGTGTTTACATGTGCAGGTGTGTGTATATATGTATGTGTAGGTATTTGTGTGCATGTGTGGGTGTGTTTATATGCAGGTGTGTATACTGTGTGTGAGCATGGGTGTGTGTATGTGCATGGGAGAGTATAGGACTGTGTGAGTGTGTGTTAGTGAGGATGTGTGCATGTAAAAGGTGTGAAAGTGTGGATGTATGTGTTCACTGGAGAGTATGTGTGTACAAGAATGCCCAAGTGTGTGTGTGCAGGTTGTGTGCAGGAGAGTATATGCACGTGTACAGGTGCATGTGAGTGAGGGTGGGTGTGCAGGGGTTGTGCAAGTGTGTATGCAGGAGAGTATATGCATGTGGGTAAGATGTATGTGCAAGGTTGTACAAGTGGGGGGGGACAGTACATTGTGTGCAAGTATGGGTAAGAGGGTGTGTGCAGGGGTGTGCATGCAGATGTGGACCTTGGGCTGTGAGGATTTCTTACCACAGGCTGATTTCACAAAGATTTGATGTTCTGCACTTCCTCGGCCACGCTTGTTGTCCAAGGAGGTAGGCAAGTGCGGTCCTCCCACGGACACAAAGGACAGGACGATTTGAAGCCAAAAATGAACAGCCCCTTCTGGAAAGATCGTGGAGCTGAGTAGGCTGGGCTCACCCTTGCATCAAGGGAGGAGACAGGAGACAGAACACAGGGAGAGAATAACTGAATTGCAGTTCCGATGGGGGGTAGTGATTCAAGAGGGTCTTCAATATTCCATGCAGTGGAGCAAGGTGGGGGGTGGGGACATGGAGGGCAGAGTGGATCTGACCGTCCGTGACCCCACCAGGGGCAGATGGCAGAGCACAGGAAGGTGCAGGTCAGAGGGAACTGACCATCAGACACTCCAGCTGGCCCCAGCTGCTGGCTGGGGAAATCTCCCTGTGCAGTTGCATAGCTATAGCTAGCAGTGCCTGGGGGAGTCCAGAAGCAGGCCCAGCCATCCACCACAAAAAGGTGCACCCCAGACACTAAAATCAGCTACTCTTCCGAGTGCTGCAGTCAGTTCCCCATCCCCATGGGCAGGAAGCACCCCCCTTGGAAGACATCGGATTCCCAGGTGGCCACTCCAATCAGGAATGGTGGGGCTTCAGGAACCACCTGCTGGTAAGAAGCAGGTAAGTACAGGCTGGCAAACACTATCTGCCCAGGTTTGTTTCTTTTTAACATATTTTTTCTTTATTTTTAAACTATTTATTGCTTTTATTTATTTATTTTACATGTTTCTGTTTTCTATTTCTTATTTTTTATTTTCTCCCTTTTCTGTGGGTGCCAGTCTGAGTTAATTCCTAATATATTTTGGGGTGTCTCCTTCTGATTTGGGGGCCTACTATTGCTGAGGTGTATTTTCTTTTATTATTTTTAAATTTTATATATTTATTTATTTTTGAGTGCATGGGCCAGGAATTGAGCTCCCGTCTCCCAGGTACCAGGTAGGCATTCAGCCACTGAACAACCTGTGTACTCCTGCCTAGCTTTTAATAGATCCTCAAGTAGAATTGTACTACTTGAGAAAGCAAGGCCTTGATTTGGCAGGTTTTGCACAAACCATGTGCAAAAGGGAACCTTCAGTGCAAAACCAAGTAAATACAAAATTTTAGATGACTGAAGGAAATCAACTTGCAAAATAACCCTAATTGAGATGATCAAATGCCTCAAATACAGTAGAAAATCACAAGGTACATGAAAATCCAGCAGAAATGGCCCAGCTAAACAACCAAATCAAAACACTGGAGGGGACACAGAATATGGAGCAACTACTCAAAGATACTTATAAAGAAATGAAAGATATCAGGAAGACACTAGAAAAGCATAAATAAGAATTCAAAAGCTTAAATAGAAAAATGGCACACAGAGATGGAAAATATAGTAGACCAAATTAAAAATATACTAGAGACCCATGATAGCAGATTTGAAGAAGCAGAAGGAAAAATAAGTGAGCTAGAAGTCAGAACAGTTGAACTACAGTGCACAAAAGAACAAATGCCAAGAATGATGGAAAAAACAGAACTAGATCTCAGGGAAAGGAAATAATGGACAACAATATAAGAACCATTGCAATCCCAGAAGGAGAAGAGAAGAGTAAAATGCTGGGAAGGGTAGTTGAAGATATAATCACGGAAAACTTCCCAACTCTAATAAAAGACATAAATATGAAAATCAAAGATGCCCAACAAACTCCAAATAGAATAAATTCAAATGGACCCATTCCAAGACAGTTACTAATCAAACTATCAAATATTGAAGGGAAGCAGAAAGCCCAGAAAGTGACCTGAGAAAAGTGACCTACTGCATATAAAGGAAAACACATAAGCTGAGTTTGGACTACTCAATAAGCACCCTGGAGGCAAGAAGGCAGTGTTTGGATATATGTAAGAACATGAGTGAAAAAGTCTTCCAGCCAAGAATTCTTTATCTAGCCAAGTTGTCCTTTAAAGTTGAGGGGGGGATTAAAAATTTCAAAGTCTGACAGAATTAGTCAACAAGAGACTTACTCTGCCAGAAATACTAAAGGCAGTCCCGTCAGTTGAAGAAAAAAAAAGACAGGAGAGGGATGTCTGGAGGAGGGCACGAATTGAAGAATATTAGTAATGTTAATTTAAAGGATAAAGAGAGAGAAGGGAAAAGAATATATGGATCTGAGAAATAAAAACTAAAAGATAAGACGGTAGACTCAAGGACTACTTTTACAGTAGTAACTTTGAACATTAATGAACTAAACTCACCAATTAAAAGATGCAGATTGGCAGTATGAATTAAAAATACACTTCATCTAAATGCTGTTTACAAGAGACACATCTTAGACTCAAGGATGCAAATAGATTAAAGTGAGAAGATGGGAAAAGATGTTCCATGCAAACTGTAACCAAAAGAAAACAAGAGTAGCTAAACTAAAATTAGATAAAAGAGACTTTAAATCAAAGATCTCATAAGAAACAAAGAAGGACATTACATATTAATAAAAGGGATTAGTCACCAAGAGGAAATAACAATCATAAATGTCTGTGTTCCCAATCAAGCCTCTCAAAAGTACATAACGAAAACATTGGCAAAACTGAAGGAAGTTATAGACATTTCAACAGTTATAGTGGGAGACTTCAATCCACCAGTCTCCGCTACAGACAGAACAACCAGACAGAGGATCAACAAGGAAATAGAGAGCCTAAACAATATGATAAATGAATTAGACCTAATAAATATATGTAGATCATTATACCCCAAAATACCAGAGTACACATTCTTTTCTATTGCTCGTGGAACATTCTCCAGGATAGGTCATATGCTGGGACACAAAATAGGTCTTTATGAATTTAACAAGGTTGAAATTATCCACAGCACTTTCTCTGATCACAACAAAATGAAGCTGGAAATTAATAATTACCAAATTACCAGAGATTTCACAAAGATGTGGAGATTAAACAACACATTCAGTGGGTCAAAGAAGAAATTACTAGACAAATTGGTAAATATCTAGAGATGAATGATAATGAGAATACAACATATCAGAATTCATGGGATGTGGCAAAGGCAGGGCTGAGAGGGAAATTTATTGCCCTAATTGCCTATATTAAAAGACAAGAATGAGCAAAAATCAAGCGCTTAAATGCTCACCTGGAGAAATTAGAGGGAGAACAGCAAATTAACCCAAGAGCAAATCAAAGAACAGAAATAACACAGATTAAAGCAGAAATAAATGAACTGGAAAACCAAAAAAAAAAAGAGCAATCAAAGGAATCAACAAAACCAAAAGTTGATTCTTTGAGAAAATCAATAAAATCAATGGACCCCTAACTAGACTGAGTAAGAAAAAAAGAGACAGTACACAAATAAACAAAATCAGAAAAGAGAGACAGGTCATTACCATGGATCCTCAAGAAATTGCAAAAATCATAAGAGAATAGTATGAACAACTATATGCCAACAAACTAAACAACTTAGATGAAATAGACGAATTCCTAGAAACACACAAATTACTTATACTGACTCAAGAAGAAAAAGAAGATCTCAATGAATTAATTAAAGAGATTCAATCAGTCATCAAAAAAATCTTCCCACCAAGAAAAGCCCAGGACCAGATGGCTTCACAGGGGAATTATATCAAGCATTCCAAAAAGAACTAACACCAATCCTGCTTACACTCTTCCAGAAAAATTGAGAAAAAAAGAACATGACTTAACTAACATCACTCTAATACCAAAATCAGATAAAGAAGCTACAAGAAAGGAAAACTACAGGCCATTCTCCCTAATGAATATAGATGCAAAAATTCTCAACAAAATACTAACAAATTGAATCCAACAACATATTAAAAGAATTATGCATTATGACCAAATGGGGTTTATAACAGGAATGCAAGGGTGGTTCAACATAAGAAAATCAATTAACGTAATATAGCACATTAACGAATTGAAAAGGAAAAACCACCTGATCATATGGATTGATGCTGAAAAAGCCTTTGACAAAACTCAGCATCGTTTCCTTATAAAAACACTTCAAACAGTAGGAATCAAAGGAAGCTTCATCAATATCATGAGGGGCATATAAGAACAGCCCAGTATAGAAAGCTTTCCCCTAAGATCAGGAACAAGACAAGGATGCTCATTGTCACCACTGTTATTCAACATTGTACTAGAAGTCCTGGCTGGAGTGATAAGACAGGAGAAAGAAATAAAAAGCATCCAAATAGGAGAGGAAGAAGTAAAACATCCATTATTTGCAGAAGACATGATCATATACTTTGATCTGAAAAATCTACAACAAAGTTACTTGAGCTAATAAACAAATTCAGCAGAGTGGCAGGATACAAGCTTAATGTAAAAGAAATCAGTAATACTTCTATACACAAGTAATGACCTACCTGACAAGACAATTAAGGCAAAAATTCCTTTCAAAATATGGTATCAGCATTTCTTGAATAAAGGTAACCTCTTATCAGTGCCTTAATTTGGACATTTTCATGGCCTTAGAACTATGAACTTAATAAATCCCTTTTTAAAAAACCTTTCCACTTCTGGTATATTGCATTCTAGCAGCTTTAGTAAAGTAAAACACATATGATGGAATATTATCCAGTAGCAAGATGAAATGAGGTTCTGAAGCATATGACAATGCAGATAAACCTTAAAGACATAATGTTGAGTGAAATAAGCCTGACAAAAAGGGACAGATTCTGTATGATTTCACTATTATGACTCTTGTAAAGGTAATCTCAGAGATGACACTGGAGAATATAGCAGACCTAGAGGTACACAGAAGCTAGAGGTGGGGAAACACTACCCAATGAGATTGAACTTAAATGCAAGGAACCAGATAGAACTGATGGTAACAAATTATTGGGGTTATAAGTATCGTTGCCATATTGAATGTAAATGTGATCAAAAGGTTATGTATATGGCTCTGATAAAGCTACCGGTGTTTTGGAACAGCTAGAAGGAAAAAAAAAAAAGGTTATGTATAGTGCCATGTATCCCACTGATTAAATCTACAATTATAAATAAGTTCTCACATGAACTATTTCAAAGGTTTGATATTGGGCAAAGAGTCAATAGTAGAGAGTTATAGGAGGAAAACTAAACTGCTGGCTTTGGCCAGTAGTTAACAGGAAGACATCAACAGCACCACAGCACTACCAGGGGCAACGAATTAGGGAGGGACAAGAGATAAGGGGTTGTTTTGAATTTATATTTAGTGAGGCTGTGTTTGTTGTTCTTTGTCTCCATGGACCAATGAAAATTGTCTAAAATGAGAGTGCTGCTGGTTTACAATCAGGTGAGAATACTGTAAGGCATGTTTGTTTATTTTGGACATTATCCATGATGCCCAATAAATTGAAGGAGCCAATGGGTACAATGACTGAGAAGCAGAATGGTGAACTGTGATACGTTTATATGATAGAATATAGTGTGGCCGCAAAAAGGAAGGATGTCAAGAGGCATGCAACCAGCTCAATAAACCTTGGGGACAATGTGTTATGCAAAATAAGCCAGAAACAAAAGAAGAAATATGTTACGTCTCTTTCAGAAAATACTTATGAGAAAATTGGAGCCTCGATTGTTGCAGCCACATGCAGTCTGAAGTTGTAAGTGTATTTCTGGATTCTGAAACGCTGAGCTATATGTGCGTCATCTGATATTAACCTGGAAATTTGAGTAACTCTTTGACACTTCCTAAGACCCAGAAATGGAGTGCTGCAACCCCAAAAGTCAGCATAGCTATATACAATAACAATGAAAGTAACCAAAGTAACCAAAAAGTAACCAAAATGGCTGGTACTAAGGTAAATGAGAATACAGGGTAAAAGATGTGAGTGTATGTACTCTAGAGCTTCACCTACTATATGAGACCAAAAGCAGAGAGGTTTATTGTGCCTAGAACCTAAATTTTCTATTACACACAGTCTAATCAGCCTGTCTGGATAGCTCATTTAAACAGCCCAAACTCCTGGGGTCCAGAATGGGAACAGGGCCTTATAATTCTGTATAGCTTAATATAATCCAGTATACATCTCAGGCTATGGTGGGCTGATAATTAAAAGTATTTGTAAAGCCCCTTGAGGGTCCAAAGGAAAAAAATGGAACTATTAAACTTTCCCATCTGGGAAACCCCAGGTACCTTCTCAACCATTGTCGACACCCAAGAAAACAGGCCAAGCCCTTGATTTTGAGGCTTCCCTTTATGAAACCTTTTTCTGTGGTGGAGAAGCTAAGACGACCTATAATGAGGTCTAAGAGTTGCTTCCAGGAAATCTCTTATATTGTTCAGATGTGTCCTCTCTCTCTCTAAGCCCAACTCTGCTAGGAAAATCATTACCCTTCCCCCTACATGGGACACGACATCCAGGGGGGACAATCTCCCTGACAAGGTGGGACGTAACTCCCAGGGATGAATCCGACCCTAGATTGTGGGGTCAGCCACACTTTCCTGACCAAAAGGGGAGAGAGAAGTGTAATAAAATAAAGGCTTCAGTGGCTAAGAGAGTTAAAATGCGGTTGAGAGGTTATTCTGGAGACTACTCTTCTGCAAGCTTCAGGTAGATAGTGCTAATTGCCATGGGTTGCTGAACTCCAGCCTACGCGGTCTTAACACGTAGAGCTCGGACTAAGACTCTACAAAAGTTTCATGCATTAAGTTTGCTTTCCTGAAACCTATAATTTCCAGAAAGTTCCTAGGCCAGATAAATCCTGAAACCCAGAGGAACCAGCCTCTCCAGGATTATCAACTAATTACATCCCCATTCTTTTGTAGCAACACCCCTTCTTAAACATGAAAAAGTTAAAACGGGCATTGCCTAAAGATCCCTATAGACTGGAAGAAGGACCAAAGGAAAAGAAGGGGTTATAATAGAGAAAAAAATTTAACAAACAAGTATAACTTCTGAATCACTATATTGATATTTCTTCTAGCCTGCAGTGTTTTAGAGTAGTTAGAAGGAAGAATCTGAGATAAAGGAATGGTATCCCATTCTGAAATCTGTAACTACTTGTTGAAGTGTGCTTTGAAAATTATTGCTTTTTTTTCTTTCTTATCTTTGTATATATGTTGTATTTCACAATTTTGAAAGTTTTTTTAAAAAAATTTTGATAAAATAGGTCATGATTCAAGGAAAATGGCTGAACCATGGAATGCAAACAGCAAGTGTCTTTAGAGTCCGGGGGCCCTGGATTTGCATCCCAGCTTTCCCACTTGCTGGCTTGGTGACTTTGGGCTTTTCTCTCGGTTTGACAAGGACTAAACACTGGCTTCGTAAGGGCTCTGGGTTCACGTATGGATGGGACAATGGGGGCCATGTGCATCCCTCAGGCCCCTGACTGCCAGCCCACTCGCTGCTCTTGGCTTCCATCTTGCACCCTGCCATGGGCAACGACTTCCACCCCAGGTTTGTCCTGAGGATCAGTGAGACAAGAAGATGGAAGCATGCTGTGCAAGTGGAAAAGCATTGTACAAATGCAAAGGCCTGTAATTCCTATGTTTATACTACTATGTAGAGAGAAAGGCCACTGCCAGGATGCAGGAGTCTGTCCCAGCAGCTACTGGCTAGGGCTGCAGACTGTAGATGTCTCAGTGCCCCCTGAAGTGGGAGCTCCCATTCCATGCTGAGGGGGATCCCCAGGATTGGACTGGCTCTCCATAGGCCTTCAGGGACTTCCATGTGCTCAGGGCATCCTGCAGACAGGGGGAATGAGCTTATCCCAGCAGGGAACAGGAAGGCCTGCAAAGACGCAGCTCTGCAGGGCCCGTTCCATAGGAGTCAGACCATCCCATTACAAGCCAGTCCCTCCGCTGATGGCAGCTTTTAAAAATCATTTCAGGCTGCTTTCCACTGGGCTCTAGATTTGTTCCCAAATTTCTGCTTTCAGGATCTATTTAAAAACAAGCATGGCAGGCTGTCCTTGGAGCACCTGGCCTGACTCTTGGCAGTGCCACGTTTCCCAGGAGCTCCCTGGTGATTGATCAGAGCCTCTGCCTGGGGAAAAGAGAAACCACGGGCATGCTAATGGGACTTAGATTAATTCTGTATAGGGACAGAACACATGTCTTCCCAAGGTGTTTCCCAGGCTGCACAAACAAGTACCATGAGATGGGCATACATTAGCTCACAGTTATGAGGCTAAACGAAAGCCCAAATCAAGGCATCATCGAGGTGGTGCTTTCTCCCCAAGATTGCAGCAGTGGGCTGGCTGCGGGGATTCCCAGTCCGTGGTCTGCCATGTGACCAGACCCATGGCCATCTCTCCTGGCCTCTGCTCTCCTCTGGGTGTCGTGGATTTCAGCTTCTGGCTCCCTCTCTCTGTGGTTTCTCTTTCTGTGTCTGAATTTCGCTGGGACTCCAGTAGTCAGATTAAGCCCCATGCTGCAGAGGTGGGCCACACCTTCTCTGCAGTGGCCTCATCAAAAGGTCCTGTTTGCAAGGGTCCACAAGGGTGGGTTAGACTTAAGAACAAGTGCTTCTGGGGCACATACAGCTCCAAACCACCACCAGGAGATAATTGGACTTGCTTCAACCTAGTTCCCACCATTTCCCCTCTTGAGTCACTGCATCAGCTACTGAATGGGCAGCCCAGATCATGGGTGTGTCCACCCCATTTGGGCTGTTGGGGGACTGAGGAGGATGGTCATGTGTCCATATAGCAAAGGGCTATAAAGGGCACTCATGGCGGTGAAGGGGACCACCCGTAACCCAGAGCAAAAACGTCTGCAGAACAAAACACATGTTTCCAATCCATCCTAACCCATTTCCTTAAAAGACAAAAACTCAATTCCTTTTAAAAACCACACAAGATAATGGAAAGACTAAACCAAATTTATTTGGTTTCTCATTCATCCAGCTACAAATTCTTATTGAATTTGCCCCGATTTCTTTCCAATTTTTTTCTGTTCCAGGCCTACGTGGCAGTGCTTATTTCACGAATGGGTTAAGACAGTAAATTTAAATCCCTACATGAAGGAGCATATAAATTAAAACTGCTCACATTGTACAAACTGCTGCTAGTAGAAGACATGAGAGTTGAGACGTCAACCAGCAGATCCCATAATTTGGATCAAACTGGGTCCCAATGAAGCCTGAGACTCTGTCAGAGGAAGAAGGCATCCAGAATCCTTTAAATATGAGACACACCATCAGGGTGTTATGAAAATCCCATCATTTGATTCCCAAGCCCCCGGTCTTCTCAGTCCAACACGTGCCAAGAGTAGACCTCTATTGGATGACCACCATACACACTGGGCAGGCACTTGGGAGTCAAGATTTAATTGTATATAATCCTCATCCTCAAGGGCCTGACAGTCCAGGAAGAATGGTAATAAAAAAGACTGCAAAGGTAACAACTCAAGGTACTTCAATTTATGAATTAGAGCAAAGTAGGAAAATGTTAATGACACGTAGTGGGTTGGAGCAAGCCAAGGCCTGGCTGACTTTGAAGTGTACAGATGGGCAAGCACTAAGGATGCCTGGAGCACCAGGCAGAAATAACCAAGGGCTGCTCGGGAGTAAATGAGAGGACAGTAGCCACTGGGAAGAACTCTGGTTAGATCATGAGGAGCCTTAAACACCAGGTTGAAGAAGACTTTAGATTACGTGAGGAACTACTGAAGCATTTGAGAAAAGAAGCAACAGCACCATGAAATGAGAGAGCTTAAAGAAGTCTCGGCAGGGTTTCTCCAACCTGACAGTGTACTGCATCCCCTGAGGTTCTCAGATTCTGATTCGGCAGGTCTGGAGTGGGACCTGAGATTTTGCATTGACAAAGTCCCAGGAGAGAAATGGGATTGGCTGCTAGTCTGTGGACTCAAGTGCCAAGATCTGCGTTCATTCTAGCCCAATGTATTTCAACTCTGTCTATATATCAGCTTCACCCAGAGAGCTTTCCAGAACTGCTGAAACTTCTACCCTACCTTGGGAACCAATAAAATCAAAATAGTTGGGAAAACAGAGACGTTGGTCATTTTTAACACCTTTTAGTGATTTAGTGTGCAACCCAAGCTGAGATCCTTATTTCATTCTGTTCTAGTTTGCTAACTGCTGGAATGCAGTATACCAGAAAAGGGAAGGCTTTTAAAAGGGGGAGTTTAATAAGTTGCTAGTTTACAGTTCTAAGGCTGAAGAAATGTCTCAATTAAAACAAGTCTATAAAAATGTCCAAATTGAGGCACCAACAAGAGGTTATCTTCACTCAAGAAAGGCCGATGAAGTTCAGGGTTTCTCTCTCAGCTGGAAGGGCATATGGCAAAGTTTCTCAGCTTTCTCTCCTGACTTCTTGTTTCATGAAGCTCCCTGGGAGGCATTCTCCTTCTTCATATCCTAAGGTCACTGGCTGGTGGACTCTGTGGTTCTCTCTGCCTCGTGGCTCGGCTGGGCTCTGCTGTGGCTTTCTCATGGCTCTAAAAAGGGACATTCTCCAAAATGCTCCCTCTTTAAAGGATTATTGGGTGGAGTCACAACTCCATGGAAGCTATCTGATCAAAAGTTACCACCCACAATTGGGTGGACCACCTCTCCATGGGAACCATCAAAAAACTTTCAGCCAGTAACACTGAATGAGGATTAAAGGACATGGCTTTTCTGGGGTCTACCATTGATTCAAACCAGCATATACTCCAACCTCTCCTTACTGCAGAAGGAGAGGAAGAGTGAGAAGAGGACCCACACCAGGCCACTCATTCTGTGGAACAGGTTGAAAGAGGAGCACATCCCCCACTCCTTAAGTGGGAGCAAGGCCTCCCACTCTATCACACAGGAGTTTATGCATTAATCCTAAAAAGGAGTTTAAAAAGTAGCCAGAAGCTGCAAATCCTAGTTTGCGTATTTCTTTGGCAATGGTTTTGGGTGACATTCCATGAGATTATATTTCTGTATAATTAGTTGGCCATTAATCTTTTTGATTAATGAGTAAATGGAAAATTCTATGAACTCCCTTCTCATTCTGGCAGCCCCTTGATCTTATAGCAAAGTGTGTAGGAGGCTTAAAAAGAAAAATTGGTAATGTGCTATAATTATGCTTGGCTGGCCATAAAGTGAACCCCCCACAATAAGAGTTCAAATAATTTAAAATTTAAAGCAGTTGGTGACTTGAGTTTCCTCTAGGGAAAATAAAAAGTGAAAATAGTCCATTTAATATTTTTCTCATTCCACAAAGGCTATATGGTCCTGGGGGAAGAGAACTGGATTTAGGTTCCACTGCTGGCTTCTGTAACTTACAATGTGACCTTGATGAACCCTAAACTTTCTCCTAGAACTACCATGGTTCTGACTAAACAAAAGTCAATAAAAACAAAGGGTGGGGGAGAAACTTTAAAAAACATCATACATTTTAAAAGTGAGCAGAAAACACAGTGAGAAAGAAAAACTTCAAATTTGGCATATCAACACTGACAGTTGTTTTTTCCAATATCCAGTCCCTCCTTCTTTCTTATCAGGAGAACTCTGGTTGTGTTTGAGTGAGTTATGGACCCAGCTAAAAACTACTTTTCTCAGACTCTCTTGCAGCTAAGATTTGCCATGTGACACAACTGTAGCCAACGAGACACAAGCAGAAGTCTGGTGAAAGTTTTGCTTTCTAATTTACATGCGATCTCCTTCCCTTTGTCCTCCCTTAATTCTTCTTGCTGCACTAAACACATTTACAAATTCTCAATCCAGTGTATACGCATATGCTTCCAAGTGGTTATCTGCTAAAACACAAACTCTAGTAAACATACAACTGAATTGTTATTAGTGAGACCACCGTGAAATTGCTGTAATGATCTTCCATCCAAACCTCCAATCAACTAATTCAGCAGTAGCAATTAACTACTTCAGTGATTCAACAAATGACCAACTGGTTGAATTATTGATTCAATAAAAAAGTTTCTCTTAACCAACTGTAAAATTTATAGCAGATTTTCTTTCTTTCAGAATTACCACTTTAAGTGAACTTTTGGTTTGCAATTTCTGTATATTTTGAATTTCACCAATCAGGCAGTTTAACAAACATTAAATATTTTATAAACAATAAAGCAGGTTTCTTCCCATGGGGCTTCTATAGTATGTTGCAGGGTAGTTGTTTGCACCCCAACACTGGTCATTTTTCACATTATTCCACCACTGTGAAGTGAATGCAAATGTTCGTCTTAAAGTCTGTGATGGCTTGGAGTTGTGTACCCCACAAAAACATGTTCTTAAACCTAATCCATCCTTGTGGGTGCGAACTCATTGCAAGGAGGACCTTTTGAGGAGGTGACTTCAGGGAAGGTGAGGCCCAATGGAATCATATGGGTCTTAAGTCTACTACTGGAGACGTTTAAAAGCAGAATGAAATTCAGACACAAGAGGAGGCCAGAAGAAGCCAGATGTCAACCAAACCCAGAGCAGCCAGGAGAGACTGCCATGTGTACACTGCCATGTGGCAGAAATGCCACCCACCAAAGACCTCCAGCACCAGCCCAGAGCACCACAGTCATGAGGGAGAAAGCAGACCCTGCATGACGCCTTAATTTTGGATGTAAAACCATGAGCCAATAAATTACCATTGTTTAAACCAACTCATTGCATGGTTTTTACTTTAGCAGCTGAGAAACTAAAATCTGTGGGTAAGCCCTGGGCTAAAAGCACTACACACACAGACACACACACCACACAAACACACATTCACACACATACATGCATCACACACATGCACACTGCTCCCAGGACAGGATAATTCTCAAAGACAATACAGCCTAAAGGAAAGTAAGGAAAACATTTTTACTAACCTACGTATAATTATAGGATTTTTTCTGTTCTAAAAGAAAATAGTGTTTTGCTTTAGGAAGCAGTTTTTGTTTCTCTTTTCTCCTTCTCCATTTTTCCTCAATGTAAGGGTCTATGGCAAGGGACCCATTGAAGCACAAGAAAAGGGACAAATAACAATGTCATTCAAAACAGCTCTCATTTCTCCCCAATCACCCCCTACGAGCTATGCAAAGACCAGAAAGGTGCTTTGAACTTATAGCTTTATTTTGTTCCTTGGCTCAGATCAGATTCTCAGATGGGTCTCCTCTGTCCATTAGTCACCATGAGGTGGGAGGAAGAAATCCAAAGAAACATTTTCCCACCTAGAGCAAACCCTCAGGCACATTCTGGGCCAGAATCACTCTTCCCTTTGTAATAATATTTTTACTTTAATTAGTGTAATAGTTTTTGACTCACATAGAAATTCTACAACCCTTTGCACCTGAAGTTGAAAAATCTCAAAATAAAATAGCTTGACATACATTGCCTCATGTTGTAAATTTTATATATAGCAATAGCAGCTTTCCCTTCAAAAAGCATGAAAGTTCACCGCCAGCCCTTGGGAAGCCTTGCTGGAGGGTTAGCTTGTGGGAGGGGGTGTGGGCATTCCACCTGCCGTCAGCTTCTGAAGACAGTCACATCATTTCCCATCAAGTTGTCTGTCCCTTGCTTTATCGGCAGTTTTGGCTTGACCTTATGGCTGCGTGTCTCAATTATCTTTAATCCATACCCTGTTAAGATGCTAATGGGGAGAGAGAAAAAGTCATTACCTGAGGACGACAATCTCTCTCCCTCTCCTCATCGCCCACTGTGCCGTGATTGCTCACCCCTGAGGCACATGGAAGAGCAAAGGGAGCTGGCAGGCCTTACTGCATCTCTTAGAAGGTCAGTGGGTAGATGAAATCGTGGGCACGTATCCTCCTTTAAAAGGGGATTTGGGGACATTTAAACCATCCAGGCCTCTTGTCCATTGCTCTATTATGTAAAACAGCAGCAATGATGGAGAGACATGCAATGGCAAGTGAAATACAGAGCAGAAATGGGAAGGTTTTGTGAGGTTTGTAAATTTTGCACCTTTATGCATTTAATAAAAAGCTTGTGTCTAAATTATGAGAGTGCTCTTGAGAACAAGACATGGGTTGGGGAACCTTTAAAATCTGAGCATATTTTAACTGCAAAATAATAACTTGACTGGTACTTCTTTGAGAAGCTATGTAGTAAAAATGACAAGGGGCGTACAGAAATTTTTCATGGTATCCATTCATCATCTGTGACTTTAATACCATCAGGATTTACTGAAAGAATAACACAATCCTATGTATTAAATGTCAGGAGTGGGATAACTTTTGAATGCTCTTGGAAAATATCTATCCAATTACACATGTTCTTGCAGAAATTCAGCTGAGATTCCTAGCCTCGCACTCGCTAGAAGCGATTTGGGACTATACCTTTTACAGCTGATGACTTCTACATTTCCTTTCACTTTCTTTCTAACACAGTTTATGGATTCATTACAACCCTGAACCATAACTTTGTGGGATTTACCAGGGTTGAAGAAAACTCTGAGTTTCCAGAGGAAAACTGAAGGGCAAAACAGAGGCTTTTTTTTAGGCAGGATATATATCGGAATAGCATTGCCATGAATTAATGAATCAATAAAACAAACATGAGCTAGTGAAAAGATGGTCAGGTTTAAATTGAAAACACAACAACAACAAAATAAAAACAAAGTGGGAGTTTTCATTGGCTCTTTCATCAATTCCATCAGCTTGGGCAAGCCCCTCTCTTCCCTGAGCCTCATTCAGTGTCTTCAGTAGAAAATGAGGCAAATTACTTAACAGCACAGTG
Source organism: Myrmecophaga tridactyla (assembly GCA_004026745.1). Lineage (NCBI taxonomy): Eukaryota > Metazoa > Chordata > Mammalia > Pilosa > Myrmecophagidae > Myrmecophaga > Myrmecophaga tridactyla. Next base: position 32,751 of record PVIY010015783.1, on the reverse strand, counting down.
ACATTTTGAAGAAAATTAAGGGCATTAAAATGAAAGCTCTATAGGTATTGTAAATGACCATTCAATTTCTAATGATTGGCATAATTTATTACCTCAAACAACATTAATTGAGGATTTCCTGGAGACCCGGTATTGTGTTGTCTTGTATGGGAATAAAAAGATGAAAAGAGCCACAGTTCTGCTCTCAAGTTGCTTACAGTCTAAAAGAACATTAATGGTGAGCATTTGCTGAGTGCTAGGTGCTCAGCACAGGGTGAGTTGTTGTCTGAAAACTTAACAGATATAAAAAGGAGCCGTAGACAGCTGATGTGTGGAGCTGGCTCACTAGAAGAGCTGAGTTTGCACATGGAACTCTGGGTGTCCTGGTTAACTTCGGTGGAAGCTTCTGAAAGCTTTGGAAACACCTTGATCCAAAGACTCCACCCCGCCTCTCACCAAGCAGGAGAGCCTGGTGGGGCCAGCCTGGCAGCTGTGGCAGCGAGGGGTGCCTGCCTGCCCTGCTGCTGGCTGCTGGCTGCTGGTGGAGGGTTGGAGCCTGTGGTGGCTGCAGCTGGGTCTGTTCTCATGGCAGCTGCTGGTCCTCCAGCCTCTGCCAGAACATGGGAGCCCAGCATGACCTGGACAACCCAAGGCGAAGGCGGCCATGGCAAGGACTGCGGTTAGTGGGTGCCTGGGAGGAGGGCGGATGCCCTGGCCTTTCAGTGTGTCTGTGTTAAGTAGTTAGGAAGTCATGAGCCTGCCACGTGGGAAAAAGGGGGCCACCCCAAGACCACCCCAGGAGGCTAGAAACACCTTTAAAATGGTTAAATTGAGCAAACTGCAGTCAGAACATTCTGCCTTTAATGGATGCTAAAATGGTTACATTGAGCTAAGTGTGTCAGAACACCATGTTTAAAGCAAAAAAAAAAAAAAGAAAAGAAAAAACCACAAAGGAAAAAACCCAAGAAAGCCCCCTAGTAACATGTGCAATACCACCACCAGCTGGCCCCATAAAACCCTGAACCAAGCTGTAGTCGGGGCCAATCTGGTTCTGCAGCAACTGGGCCCGTCCTTCTCTAGGATGTATTTCTTCCCCTCTTTACTTGCTGCTTCTAAGAAATCACCTTGTGCGCCCTTCTTTGTCTCAATGAGTCAAGGACCAGGACTCCCCGCTGGGTAAGGCCAGGGCCAGCTTCTCTCATCTAAGAGCTTTGGGAGCCGGAAGTCTTGGTCTCACCTTCACAGATGCCGTTGAGCGAGTGACAGACTCTATTTCATATCTGGGGGAACGGGTGCCTGGGTGGGCGTTTAATTTTTATAACACCCTGTGTGGTGGACATTCTTGTCCTCATTTTACATGGCCCGCCCTGGAGGAGTTAGTGGAGGAGTCGAGGGGGAGTACACGCACAGCCAGCCTGGGCAGCTGGGGTCCCTCTGCAGAACAGGATCTTCTTCAAGGAGAGCACTCCCGCTGGAGTGCAAGCAGAGCACAGGTGCACACACGCACGTGCACAAACATGCCCACCCAGCCGACCCACGGGCCAGCGTGCAGAGGGACCCAACCCACGCGGCTCCCCGGATCCAGTTCGCGTGCCCAGCACGGGAAGCTGCAGCTGCACAAATGCGCTCGCGGAGGAGGCTGCGGGAAAGCGTGGACTTGAAGCCATTACGGCGGGAAACAGGTCTTGGAGTTGTTCTTCGATGCCTCAATAAAGGGACGTCACAACCCCAGCGCAGCTGGCGTGGGGAAAGAAGGACGTGTGGCAGGCAGAATCACCGAGATCTGGCGATGAAAGAAGAGAGCGTTTCTCAAGGTATGGGTTTGCAACATGACTTAGTCAAGAGAATTCTGCTAACATTAAGACTACAATAAAATCAATTAGCTAGAAGCTTAAATTCCAGGAGAGTAAAACAGCGACATTATCCTGAAAAGTTTTCGTTAAAGAACAATCATTTTTAACATGCCATTGCTACAATCGAAAATGTCTATATTACTTGAAAATAATCTGTTAAGAATGCTAATCACAAATTATGGCAGGCCTGAGGTGAATTCACTGAGAATTACAGATTAGTTTACAGAATAGTAAACTTTAAATGATCAGTTGGCCCAACTTTAATTCTACAATAGCAAATGACCACCAATAGAGCAAAATTCTTATGTGAGTTAAAAATTGTTATACTAATTAAAGTAAGTTATTATTACAATAGGAAGAGTGATTCTGGTCCCTGCCTGAGGGTTTGCTCCAGGTGGGAAAATGTTTGTTTGTATTTCTTCCACCTCATGGTGACTAATGGACAGAGGACACCCATCTGAGCCAAGGAAAAGATAAAACTATGAATTCAAAGCACCTTCCTGGTCTTTGCATAGCTCATAGGGAGTGACTGGGGATAAATTAGAGCTGTTTTGAATGCCACTATTTGCCCCATTTCTTATGCTTCAACAGGTCCCTTGCCATGGATCCCTACATTGTCGGAAAATGGAGAAGGAGAAAAGAGAAACGAAAACTGCTTCTTAATGCAAAACACTATTTCTTTTGGGAACAGGAAAAATCCTATAGCTATATGTAGGTTAGTAAAAATGTCTCCCTTACGTTTCTTTAGGCTGCATTGTTTCTGAGAATTATGTCTGGGAACTGTGTGCATGTGTGCCATGCGTGTATGTGTGTGAGTCTGTGTGTGTATGTCTGTTTGTGGTGTGTGTGGCTGTGTGTGTAGTGCTTTTAGCCCAGGGCTTACCCACATGTTTTAGCTTCCCAGCTGCTAAAGTAAAAACCATGCAATGGTTTGGTTTAAACGACAGGAATTTATTGGCTCATGGTTTTACATCCAAAATCAAAGTGCCCTGCAGGTTCTGCTCTCTCCCACATGACTGTGGCACTCTGGGCTGGTGCTGGAGGTCCTTGGTGGATGGCATTTCTGCCACATCGCAGTGCACATGGTGGTCTCTCTGGCTGCTCTGGGTTTGGTTGACATCTGGCTTCTTCCTGTGGCTTCCTCTTGTGTCTGAATTTCGTTCTGCTTATAAAGGTCTCCAGTAGCAGATGTACGACCCATCTGACTCCACCGGGCCTCACCTTCCCTGAAGTCATCTCCTCAAAAGGTCCTACTTGCAATGAGTTCACATCCACAGGAATGGATTAGGTTTAAGAGCATGTTTTTGTGGAGTACATAGCTCCAAGCCATCACAGACCTCAAGATGAACATTTGCATTCACTTCACAGTGGTGGGGTGATGTGAAAAATGACCAGTGTTGGGGTGCAGACATCTACCCTGCAACATCCTACAGAAGTCCTACGTGGTCTTGGCCTAGAAGGCCTGGGCAATTAGACAATTGCATGCCTTCGAGGCTGCTGCTGCAGTAAGGTAGAGGGTTGAGGGTGGGTCTGGGGGCGGGGTTTTCCTGGAGGTGGACTGAAATCCACATTGTGATAGGTAAGGAAATGGAACTGTCTGTGAGAGGATCCCTCTAGGTTGTATGGCTTATTTTCTTCTCTTGGTTGCTGAGAATAATTTATTTAGCATCTACTGTTGAGGGCTCACTCCCAGGGTTGTAATTCCCTTTAATCATCCCCAAGCCTTACTAAAAATCTTAGTAAAAGATTTTAAATAATACAACAGTCTAAAAGTCAATAGAGCTAAGGGTCAGGCAGTGAGGGAAGATGGTCTTCGACCCAACACTTCCCTGAGGAGGCCAGTTTGGGAGTAACAGCATCTTTCGGAGAGTAAATAAGAGTTGCAGGTAGTGTGCAGTGGACAGTGAATGCAGATCCAGGAACAGGAGAGGGGATATGTTTCCACAAAGAAGCAGCTGCCTCATGGACGACCCCTGAGCAGATATTGGGGCCAGGTCCCCTCTTCACAAGTTTTCTAGAGGAAGTTTTCCCTTGAAGTGGAAGGAAGGTAGGCACTGTGTTTATATTATTGTTAGCTATTATGATTCTAATTATCATTAAGTGGTTCCATAAATACTTAATGAATTGAACAAATGGAATAATTCATTTACCCCACAAATATTTACTGAGTGCTGACTGTCAGGGTGCAGGCTGTCCCCAAACCGTGCACGCATGTGTTCTCATATCTGCTTACCCACGGCTGCTTATTCCTGGACCTGCTCGCATAGAGGTATGTCTGCGCGTGTGCATGCACATACCCCCAGCATACACACGTGTGTGCGTTGAGATGGACACACAGCTCTTCACCACAGGACGCTCCGAGCATCTGCTGCAGTGAAGGACAGAAGACCTGAGGCATGGGCCCAGGCAGCCCTGGTCGAGCAGAGCCCTCCACTCCTCTGAAGCTGCTGCCCCCACCCCGGCTCCAGCTGCTGCAATTCTGGGTCATCTCAGGGAGGTTCTGCACCACAGCCTTGGGCTCCAAAGGGGCAGAGACCCCCTTTCACACTCCCGGGCCTCAGGCCACGGGTGCTGCGTCCATGTAAGTCCCTCTGAGTTGTGCTCTACCATTGTTCCATTTTCCCACTACTTGGTTAGCCATTGGGGAGTGGGGGGAGTGGTGGACAGGAGGCGGTTCCTCAAGGGCAGCTGAGGCTTAGCAAGAACCAAGAAGAGACGAACTTGCTGGAAAGAGGAAAGCCAAAGATAAGGGCAAGAAAAGATTAGTCCGGAAGCATGAAAAGCAGATATAAATAGTAGAGAACAATAAGACCAATTATCAAAGGACTTGCCAGAAAGCAGGCAGGGGATTAAAATACTGAATGAGCCAAATTCAAAGCTTCAGATCCTAAATTGGTAAGCGTTGAGAGAGAAGTGGGGTGTTCTTTGCATGCAAAATCAGGTATCCTGTCCATCAGAGGCAGGTCCTTGAAAGCTCCTGATAGCAGGCCCAGCTAAACAAAATAAAAGGTATTTTTAAATGTGCAGGAAAAAAAATTAAAGTAAGCACTAAAAAGAAATTAAAATCCGCATGTGTGGTCATCAGGTTTCACGCTCGTTCTCCTACATCCGGGTATGAACATGGAGCACATCAGACTGGAGATTAGGCCCAGACACTCCACCTTCTTTTGGGCTTGAGCATCGCCCTGGCCAGCAGTTGAATTTGCTTGTGTGCTGGAAGTGCTGGGTGACTAGTAAACCAGAGCAACAGCCCAGAAAGGTGTGGTCCAGAAGGGAAGAATGAGTGACAGAACCAAGGCGTTCTCTTGTAACAGGCATAGAAGAATAGAGTACACAGCCATTTTCTTCTTTTGGTATTTGCTCTATTTGAGGGAGTGGAGACATTTCATTAAGACATTTTATCGGTGCAGGCTAATTGTTTCTGGCTCAGCTCCTTGTCTACATTTGGGGGATTTTCACAATGACAAAATCATTCTTTATTTCGCTGACATCCTTCTTTTACTACAGTGAAAATTTTGGTGACTTTATTAAGGTTATGAAATAATAATGATAAAAGAAATTGTTTAATTGCCTTTAAAATGATCTATATTCATATAATTAGCAAATAAAATGTTGATCTGAATTTATTATTTTTAAGGAATGTAAATTGGTGTTTTGAATTTAACTATCAATGTGGCTTAGCTTAAGGGATTTTTTTGTAATTTATTCAACCTGCTTAGTATTTTTAAAAGTACCTACTATCCATCACTGGAGATCTTTGGGTCCTAAGTATTTGACCCAGCCATTAAAGCTCTATGCTAACAATCTATTGATTCCAGAAAATGTTGGATATAATGTCACAACTTATAAATATTTTTCATGTTAACAGGAAAGCACCCCAGGGTTTATTGCCTACCCTCTCTTCAAAATATTTTATGAAATGTGATGTCATAGAGGCTGTGCTCATTTGAAACTGTTATGTACCCCCAGAAAAGCCATGTTCTCAACTCTTCTAATCTTGTGGGTACAGACCTATTGTGGGTGGGATCTTTTGATACCGTTGTTTCCATGGAGATGTGACCCACCCAGTTCGAGGGAGGTCTTAATCTTTTTCCTAGAGTGTTAATTGAAGAGAACAAAGGAAGGAAGCATAGAAAGAGCTCAGAGGCAGCACAGAGAGCATAGAGATGACAGACTCTTGGAGACAGAAAATGCCCAGGGAGATGCTAAGCTAAGAGAGGAAAATCCAGAGATTGCCCCAGAGAAGCTAAGAGACAACCCAGAGATGCTCAGAGAGGGAAAGTGCCCCAGGAGAGACCAGGAGAACCCATAGGAGCTGAGAGAGCCATTTGGAAACCAACCCAGGAGAAAAAGATAGCAAATGTGGCCATGCGCTTTCCCACGGGGCAGAGAAAGTGTGGATGCACTTGGCCTTTCTTGAGGAACGTATGCCCTAATTTGATGCCTTAATTTGGACATTTTCATGGCCTTAGAGTTTTAACTTGTAACTTAATAAATGCCCTTTGTAAAAGCTCACCCATTTATGGTATATTGCATTCTGCCAGCTTTAGCAAACTGAAACAGAGGCCAAGGCAAAAGAAAAAAAAAATCCCAAGAAAGTACAGGTTTTCAGAATAGAATGCCATAGAGAGTTCAAGTAGGATCATTTCTGGAAAATTCCCCAAGATCTGAAAAATAGGAGATCATTGGGGTCCTTTCTGAGAGCCTCTTCAAAGAAATGAAGAAAGCAAGTTCTGAGTTACAGAAGACGGAGGAAAGGGAGGAGGGGAAGCAGCAGCAGAGATGAAATAGCACGTTTCTTTCTGGGTGTGCAAGTCAGGATAGCCTTAGCTACCCTGTGGTAACAAACCCCAGAGTATCACTGGCTTTATTGTGCACAGGTCCCTCCTCCAAGGGGCTGCAAGTCCGGTGTGGACAGTGGGGGCCCTACTCTTTGTGCACAGGCCCACGGAGCCAATGGATGTGCCGTCTTAGCATGCGCCCATGGTCTCCATGGTCAGAACAGAGAGGATGGAGTTAAGAGCCCATGACTACAGGCTTGGCACTGGAAAGCCCGCCAGCCCTCCCTCAGACCAGGATGAGCACGCGCTGCCCTGTGCTGGTGCACCTGGGCTGGCAGAGTGGCCGCGCCTGGCCATGGTTTGTATTTAGCTATGTCCACCTGGGTGTCCATTGCTCAATTATGCTGCTTGAGAGCAGGATGTCTGCTAATCTTCAATATTCTCTCTGTCCAGCACCTGGCAAGGTGCTTCTAGGTTTATTTCAATAAGAAGTTGTTTTTGTTTTCCTTGTAAGTAATCCCACTGAAATTAGGAGCTCAGCAGATACCTAATTGCCAGATACCATGGAATTTGGAATGTCAACACTGTCTTCACATAATCAGTGGACTGAGCCAAAGCTTTGATGGAGAAAATCATGCCAGCTGCCTGAACTGGTGCATCCCATCCTCTTCTTCAAGTCTCCTCCCCCACTTCCAGCCTCCTCCAAGCTCCCAAGGGTCTGCATTTGTTGCCCCAGAAGAAAGCAATCTTTGAACCTGAGAGTGTCAATTCTCAAAATTCCTCTAATCCTTTGGTTCAGATTAAGTTTCTAAGGATTACCAGTGCTAGACAGAGATGATGTGTCACTAAAGTCAAATGAGTAGTCTTATGGGAGATGCTACTACATGTCAAGCAATAAATTAGATGCTCTATACACATTATCATATTCTATTCTATAAACAAACCCAGGAGGCATTTTCCCAACCCTCAAAAAGAAGCTACTAAATCTTATAACATTCCCTTCCAAAATTATTCCTGAATCTTTAGCTCCTGCCACTACTTGTCTGTTGGAAATACAAAAGAAAAGAAGAAAAAAGAAATGTCCAGTTGACAAATATCACACCTGATTTCAAGTTCTTTGTTCAGCCTGGCAGACTGTGGTAGATGATGTAGGTTATTTTTATCCTGCTTATATGTGATTTTTAAAGCATATTCTGTAGTGTTACCATCTGAGATTCAGACATATGAATAATATGGAATACTTTCTGCTAGACAAATATTTCCTGTAGGAATGTTGGAATTAAAATCATTTCACTGTGTTTGGGGAAGGATCATACAAGCCCTCTGTGGCTCTATATCTGTATAAACTAGAGAACACTGATCTGCCCCGAGTTCTTTATTTATAGATGAAAACAGTGATGCTGATATAGAAAAGGCACTTGGCCTAAATCACATACTAATTTAGTGTCACAGACAAGATTAGAACTCACTCTCTTGGGTTTCAGTCCAACATTGTCCATACCTACAGCACAGAAGATGTTAATTTGTGTGAAGGACCTAGAACCTTGGGCTCTCTTAGTTATCTTTTCACAGAAGATGTGAATTTGTGTGAAGGACCTAGAACCTTGGGGTCTCTCAGTTATCTTTGGTCACTAACGTTCTATGCATATATGAATATATAAGAGGTCATAAGGAAAGGAAGGTGCTTATAAGAATAACTAAAGGCGAAGAACTTTCAGCCACTTGGCAGATGAAGCTAAAACAGATTCATCTCCTTTGTAATATAAAGACATAGAAAATACTAAATAGAACAATTTCTTTTAAAGTCCACACTTAGGAGCAAAAGGAAGGATAGACAGATGGAAAGAAGGAAGGGGGGAGAGAAGAACGGAGGGAAAGAGAGAGGGAGCACGAGCCAGGTGGCAGAAGTATCCACCAGCATCTAGCAGGAACACTTAGAGAATAAATCCATGGGTTTTATTGTTTGTCGTTGCTGCTGTTAGGTGCGTTTGAATGAAGACCCAGTACACCATCACCAATCCATGAGAGGAGAGAACTCACCCCAGCGGGATACCCAGTACCTGTTGTGGGAGCTACAGTTATCAGCAGTTAGGATCAGGAGTAGGAAGACATAATTATGAGCCACTCCAGAGCAAAAGCTAATAGTTGAGGTTTTTCTGATTCATCCCTAAAGTGAGTCAGCTGGCAACCCATCACCCACTGCTGATAGTGAACATTGGAGTGAATCGAAACCTCCAGGAGAAAACGGAAATGATCTCAAACAATCCGGAGGTCAAACCCCAACTCCATTTTCTAGTTATGTAAGCTTGAGTAGTCCTTGAACTCTGAATTTCACTTCTTCGTCTATAATTTGGAGATGATAAGGTTTGAATGGGGACGTGTATGAAGGTAGTGGGTCCTCAGTAATGATGGAGCTCCTCTTTCCCACCTGCACTTTGGAGCCCTCACATCTCCTCTGAGTACCTGACCCTGCCGCCCACTCTACACGGCTCTCTGAGCAGCGCTGTCGCTTCCATCGAGGGCGCCCCTTCCAAATCCTGCCAAAGGCGTGAGGCACAGCAGTGCAGGAGGTGAAGGCTGACTCCATAAATTTCAAGTGCAAAAGCGAGAATGAAAGTGTCTGTTAGAAAACTCTTTATTTTTCAGAAACTGGAAATCTCACCTTCTGAAGCCAGATGGAAAAGCTGATGAAAAATCAATAGCATTTGATTGTAAACCTGTCAAATGATCTTGAGGTTGCTACATTAATGTTGGCTCTGGGTATTGATCCTCCCTGCTTTCTCCATCATTGCACATCACCTTCATACTAATATCAGATTCTTTTTTTCTAAATTAATCTCCAGACAAGGGAAATCAATAGTATTTACCTTGTGTAAATTTTTCTGTCTTCTAGAGCCAACTGTTCCTACTGATGAAGAGAGGTGTTTTCCACAGAGCCTGCTCTGGCTAGGGTTTCTGAATATCTAAATGGGGCGGGGGGAGGGTTTTCCCAAAAGCAAAGTTCATAACAATCCAAGCAAATAGGGGAAAGGTAAAAGAAACTCCATGGGCTCTGGTGTGTGTTTAAATTATGGAAATATGATTTTCACATAGAAAGAGGTTTTGGAGCAGGATAAGTTTTCCAGTCAGCGAAAGGCTGGTAGCATTTCATAATGGAAGAAGTGAATCTACATTAGTTTTTCTTCCCCTCAAAGGTCTTGTAATTATGTCGAATATTAGATCTGGAAGGGACATGAGAGCATATCTAGTCTTCTGAGTTCCATCTTTGGATTCTGGCTTGAAAAGAGAGAATAATTTTGTCCAAATGACCACATATCTTTTTAAACACAATTTTTAAATTATTTTTTAAATAGCAGTAAAGATCTGAGATTTGATCAAAGAAATGGAAGCATCACAGTTCTAAAGAGTTTGGGTAATTCTGTTCAATTTCCTCAGCCTAATAATGGGGAACCAATCCCAAAAAGAAGAGAATCCTGAAGCTCACCCAGATGGAAGGAGAGAACTGTCTTATGGTCAATAATCATTATAAAGGTAGCTATGGTTTAGTGAGCACTTACCTCTATGACCAGTCCTGTTAGGCAATTTACTTAGGTATTTCTTATCTAATGCATGGTGGCTGCTGTTATACAAACTTTAAAGGAGGGGGAGCAACTGGACTTAGAAATGTTAAGTAATTGATCCAAGATCCCTTCAATCAGAGGGTCTGGGATACAAACCCTGGCCTGTTCTGTTTCTCAAGAGCCGAGCTGACCCTGCAGATTCCTACTGAATGGGGTCCATTTGTCATCGCTGAGATGCACCTAAACACAGTTGTCTTCAGATAACAAGACAAGAATTCACAGGGGGGTGAGTAATGTCATAAGGCACAAATATGCAGCTGACCCACAAGTGAGGAATTAAGGCAGGTAAGGGTGGAGGGACAGCTTTTGGAAGAGATGAGGAAGATTGGGATGAGAAGAAGGAAGGGGAAAGAGTATCTCACATAGAAGCCACAGAAATAGGAAAACCTGTGACATGCACAGGGTTGTAAGGAGATGCTGGAAGCCTCAGGCTCATCTGAGAGAGCCAGAGGAAATGAGAGTGGAGGGGAAGAGAGAGCAGACTGTGGGGGAGGCCAACTGCCAGGCTAGGAACTAATAACATGGGGTGGGGTGGTGTGGGGGCCATGACATGACATGATTCTGAAGAGTGAATCTACATGGCCAGACACAAGAAGAGAAGGGGAGACATGAGGCAGGATGGGAGCCCAAAAGGTTATTTCAGTGGCCTCAGTTTGCCCCATATGGACTAGCCTCCAGGGCTAAAAAGGAAGGGTGAATAGCAGAAACACTGTGGAAGAAACTTTACTAAAACAAGGAAAGAGTAGGGGTTGGAGGTTCAAAGGAAAGACACCAGTTGTGGTCTCCCAACACCAACACCAAAGGATGCTGCAGCATCACTAGCAAAATAACGATGATGGGACGGCGTATATGAGACCCCTCAACTGCATAGCTTTGTTCCACGAACCAGTTTCTTTCATAGACGTTTTCTAAGAATGTCTCTGAAAAGTTAGCAAATTAGAGGTCATGACCCTCATTCTACAAATGAGCACTCAGAAGCCCAGACAGGTTGAGTCACTGACTCAAGAGAGAATTTGACCTTTTGGTTCAAAGTCTGCAGTCTTTTATGGAGTTTGGTGATCAATGTGGTGAAACTTCACAGAGGAGGTCACAGAGGGGCACCAAATGCCAGGGACTGAGTTGGGTAATGACAGTGGCTGACATCTTCCAGACAGAGCAGCTGAGGCCACTACAGGCCCATGCATCTTCTCTAGATGGTTATCCTTTGTCTGCAGCAACAGGCCTCCCTCCCCCAGCTAATGCCAGGGCTGCCTACCAAGTCTTACTGCTTTTGGCTATTTTCAATGCAGCAGCCAAGGATGGTCCAGCTGAAATATAAGTGAGCTCACATCAAGCCTGCTTTGCCTCTCCTCTCCCTCTGAATAAAGGACAAAAGTAGCCACATCCCCCATAGCCCACCCTGTGTTCATTCCACTCCAGCAAACCAGCCTCTTCGCTACACTCAAACCCAGCAGGCTCACTCCCTCCTCCATGCCTTCTATCTTCCTTATGTATTATATATACTATTATATTACATTATGTTATTACGTTATGTTTTATGTTATGTTATGTTATGATAATGTTACTTTATGTTATGTTACGTTACCTTATGTTATATTATATTATCAAATTATATTTGTTTTGTTTAACTTTTTGGCATTTGCCTTGCAATTCTAGAATTCTAGAATTCTTTCATCTTAATGAAAGCAGATTTTTTTCTTTTTTGTTCACTACTTAATCCTCAGTGCTTAGAAGAGTTTCTTGCCTATAGTAGCATCTCAAACAATATTTGTTGAAATATTCAATAAATTGAATTTTTATAAATAGATTATTTATCTGTACAGCATTGTGGGGTTTTTTATTTCCTTTTCAATATTTGGTCTTTGAGCTTCCAGGGCATCTGTTTCTTTGCCACTAAGGCACTAGCTGGCACTGAATTTAAACCACTTTAGCCTCCTCTCTTTCCTACCCCACATGTCACTTGGGGTATGGCAGACCTGGAAGAAAGGACATTGGTGATTTCTTCATACTCAGGCTTAGTCACCTGCTGGCTGTGGGAACTTCATTTGACCTCCCAGATCTTTGGATTGGAATAATAGAAGCTTCTCTCTGGATTTTCTTGAGAAATGGATGATTTCATGCTTAGATGGGGTGTAAAAACATAATATTTGAAATTAGCATAACCTATAAAACCTGTACTTTAAATTAAACAAGCAACAAAATTTTTAGGCTCAAACTATTAATTATGAAATTGCAGTCCATGCAACAGAACTTAACATGGATTTTGGATTCAGTCTGGAAATCAACTCTGTGCATTCCTACAGAAAATGTAATTCTACAAAAGGAGATCTTGCCAGCACCCTATAAATTGGGCCTTCATTTGATCGTAAAAGTTAAGAATTCCCAGGATGGTACTGTCTCATGCTAGCATCAAAATAATACATCTATTAAAAAGTCAGATATGTGGATTTGGTCATCATTGACTCTCCAGAATTATAAGATTATCTGTGCTTTTGGAACTGTGGCTGTTTGGACCTTCTTCAGAAGGCTTGCTTCCATCAAACAATTCTGTGTCTGGCTCCTGGACATCTTCAAAGGACAAGTTAGGACTTTTTTTTGCAAATAATTCCGAAAAATTCCTTTGGACTGAAGATAGTTGGAATAAAATCACTTCTCATGTTGCATTGTGATTATCTGTTTATGTGTTCTATGCTTTTATTTCTTCCAGTGGATTGTGAGTTCCTGAAGGAGAGGATTTGCGTTTTTCATTTTTGTATCTTTAGTGACTAATTGCAATTGACATATGGATGCTTAATAACTGATGAAGAAAGGTGAAGAGAAGGAAAGGGAGATGGGAAAGGAGGGAGGGAAGGAGAAGGGGTTCCACCTTAAAATTTTAATTTAGCAATCTTTGAAACAAAAATTTCAAAAAACACTTTTCATAGTGGTAGATTGGCATGATACATGCATTTTGGAAGATCTGCGGCAGAGAAAGTGAAAAATATTCTCAAGCATTTCTCCCTCTGCTGAGATGGGAATGATATTGCCAACAGAAGATATATTTTAAATTAGGAGGCTTCCTTGGTATTCTAGGAGATTTCCTTCTCTCACTTGAACAGGCATCAATAACACTGAGAGTCTGTCCCTGTTGTGTCTTTACAATTTAGCACTTGTAAAAATGAGACTTTCCAGCTCATTAATTTGCTTATGCAAACAGAGCCCAGAACCAGTTAATCCCAAGAAGTGGCCACTCTATTTTCATCTTGTAATGACTGCTTCATGCATCAGCTCTAGCCTAAGGTGGATAGAGACTCTCAGTGGAGAACCCTCATTTCCCGACTGAGCTTCTCAAGAGAATCTGCAGACACATTCCAAAATTGTTGCCTTTTGCCTTGAAAAATGGCAGAGAGGTCATTAATCAATTAGAAGGCACGACCACAGCAGCCAGCTCCAGGTGGTCATCAGTCAAAACAAGGGCGTTTCAGGTGTTTTAGAAGACATTCCCGAGAGCCATCATCAGAAACCCCTAAGAGGTTTCTGAGAGTGCCATATGAGGGACTCTCTCCTCAGGTCTATGGGCTTTTGTGGCAAGAAAGACTTGGCATTGTTTAACATGTCTAATATCTCACCCTTTCAAACACAAAGATGGGAAAGAGCAGAGAATTCAATGACATTAAGCGTGAGCTTTTTCCGTGCCTAGTGCACCCATGACTCATGTTCCAAGAAGCATCTGAAGCATGCAGCAGCGCCAAAGCATTGGGTGCTGGACCATGTGACTGGTATGTCTTCTCCTTGTCCATCCACTGGTCCTCGGCCCCTGAGATATATTCTAAAGGAACAGACTTAGGTGTGCCGTCACAGGAAATGTCAGGAGATGGAGTAAAGAAGGTCTGTGGGCTGCGGTTCATAGAGATCCATGACAAGGTCTGAATTGATGTCACCTCTCCTGTGGTTTTAGGGGTGCCATCAGCACAGACAAGCCTGGAGAGGATTTCCATCTGGTCTCTGATACTGAAGGTTGCTCTGCTGCCCATCGTGTCATGCCTGGAGGCCACGTTCGAGTTGTGCAGGGTGAGGATGTCCTTCGTAGGCATGGAAGGAACCCCTCATCTGGTCACCTGGTGCTCGCACCACCCACTCCCCGGGCCCCTTCGTCAAGGGTAATGGCGCTGTTCAAATCGGTTTGGAGAGGACAAGACCACTGATCCCATAAGGTTGGACACTGGTAACCTGGGCGTGGTGACGGGCGGTGCTAACCGGGAGGAATGGGTTGGATCACCCACAGAGAGACATTCCAGCTCTGTTGGCATGGTTCAGCGAAAGATGGGATGGCCACAGCATCACCACCGGCTTTCCAACGTTTCACTATTAGCAAAGCAGCCAGCCATGGATTTCTCTTCCACCTCACAATTGCTAAAGAGAGAGAGGAGAGCCTGGCAGCCGAACAGAGCAGTGACTGAATGATCTTTCAGTGGCGTGGACGCAGAGTGCTTTGTGCTAATTAAAGATAATAAAGCATGGAAAAAGCAAAGAAAATAAGAATAATTGAAAGTGCATGCTTGTGATTCTCACTCTTAACAGGACACACACCTACTTACTATAGCATCGCCTCCAGCGTCCATCCTCATGGACACAACATCCGCAGCCCTGGCAATTCTACCCCAAACCTGTGTGTTCCTTCCTTCACCTCCTCCAACTCATGGATCAGCCATGCTCCCCAAAGCCCACCTTCCAGTTATAAATTTCCAGCCTTTGACCTGGATGTTTTGTCTATCAATAATGCCCACCCCCCATCTTTATCCTTGAAAGTTCTGTCATCCTTCCAAACCCAAGTCCAAAGCCTGCATTGAGTCTTCCCAGTCTTGGGATAATAAATAAAATTACCCTCCACATTTCCTGTTCTACTACAGCACTCTGCATTTCTCTGATAACAAATACACACTTTTCTGCTTCTTAAGCTAAGAGTTCATCAATGAGGGCTTGCTCTTCAAGCTGGTGTTCTTGGTTTCAGTAGGATAATTAAACAGCACACTGGCTCTGTATAAACCCCTAGTCACCTTAATATAACTACATTAACTGTGAAATGCGACTCTACCTGACCACCCAACATAGTCAGGTCACCAGTGACTCAGGCGTTCCTCTAACTTCCCAAACCCCAATCTCCTAGGCTTGTCTAAGGCATATATTGATAAAATTGTGTTTAATATAAGTAGACAAGTTATTGGTAGAAACCTCAATTTCTGGAAACTATTGGGCCAATGACTTATCTGCAGCCACTCATTACTTAAGGCTACTACATGTTGGCTCAGATACCATCTGGTGAGCTGAAACTAAAATTATCATAACAAACAGCTTCCCATAGGAGGGGGACCCTCTTCGCCATCCACCCGCCCTGTGCTATGATCCTACCTCTGTCCTGAACCACTTGTTCATAAGCTTCTTTCCCATGACAAGCCCCACAGGGAAAACGGGACATTTATTCATCTTTATTTTTCTAGGGCTGATTACACAGCAGGTGCCCAGCAAATGCTTAATGAGTAAATGAATGAAGCAAGACATTAGACCAAACATAGGGAATCTAATGAGGAGCACGTGGGACGGCTGGAGTTCACGCCCACTGAGCATTTACTATATGCCAGGCGATGAATACGCTTTCCCTTATCAAATTCTCACAGCTCCACGGAAGGAAAACAACCAGAAAATTAAAGACTTCTCTATGACCACAAGATCACAAAGCTGGATGGCAGAGTCAGGATTCAAACCAGGACTCTGAATCAGCAACACAGCCACCACTGCATCACACTGCCTACTTACTGCTACATTTGTGTTGCCTTGGATAAATCAGTTCTTTTAATAAACCTCATTTTCTACACTGGCAACAAAGAGGTTTGTGGACCAGCTCTTCTCTGACATCTCATCCAGTTCTGATGTTCATAATTCTCTCAACCCTAATTAAAGAACATTTCTTTCTGAGGCAGCCTGCAGGACAGAATAAAATAGTTACCCACTTATAGATTCCTCTAATACCAGCCAAATAGCAACGTAAATCCTTGGAACTTCTTTCTGAAATCCTCCAGACTTCTTTTAGGGGACGCAATGATTTTTTATTGATTTCCCCCAAGAAGAAGACTGCCTAATAGAAACAAAAACATCACAACAGAATAAAATGCTATATCCAAGCCCCTGTCCTACCCACACGGAAGGAATCCATTTAGAAATGGGGGGGAGCAGTGGTACTCGGGATTATGGCTAGGGTAGCTGGTGCACGTGGGATGGTGACATGGATACCATGGCTCACCCCTATAGTCTCAGAAACCATTTGGTCTCTAAACTGTGGTGGTAAATACCCAGTTAGTGAATTTCTGTAGAGCTAAACACGCACACATTAGTACAAGTGGAACTCAGGAAATTCGAAAAAATCAGTGGGTTGTATCAGAGTCAATATACTGCTTGCAATATTATCCTGTAATTTTGCAAAATGTTAATGTGCCAGTTTGAAAATATCATGTACCCCAGAAAAGCCACATTTTAATATGGATCCAATCTCATAGGGCAGCACTTGGTTTAATCCTAATTCAATACTGTAGGACTGAAACTTTTGATTAGATTAACTCCACACAGCTGTGATGCACCCAATTGTGGGTGGGACCTGTGATTAGATGGAGATGTGACTCCACTCATTTCAGATGGTTCTTGATTAGTTTACTGGAATCCTTTAAAAGAGGGAACATTTTGAAGAGAGTCAGAAATGACAGAGCCACAGAGAGAGAGCTGACACAAATTTCAGAACAGAGCTGACACAGATGCCAACACTTGGAGAACAGAGACACAGATGTTTGGAGAGGCTTGAAGTCCAGCAGGTGTTACCATGAGATGTTAAGCAAGCCAGAACATGGAGAGAGCCAAGGGAAGCCAAGAGATGAAGCCAGCCTCCGAGAAGCAAAGTGAGGAACCCCCACAGGAACAGAGGCTGAAAGCAACAGAGCCCAGGAGCAAGGGGCCAGCAGATGCCAGCAGCTGTCCCAGCTGACAGGTGCTCCTGACCCATCAACCTTCCTTATATTAAGGTATTTTTCCCTGGATCCTTAGTTCAGGCATTTTTATAAGCTTAGCACTGTAAAAGTGTAACTTATTAAATTCCCCTTTTTAAAAATCATTCCAGCTCTGGTATATCACATTCTGACAGCTTACAAACTACAACAGTTAGCTTTGAGGGAAACTGGGCAAAGTGTGCAAGTTATCCATTTCATTTCATACAATTGGATGTGAATCTATGATTATCTCATTAAAAATATAAATTTAAAAAATTGAGTTAGAGATGTTGACCCTTGCCCTGCATAGGCCCAGTTTCCAGTAGGGAAGACAACTTTAAGGCAAACTTTTCAGGGCCTAGGTCAATTTTTTACTTCCCATGTGAAGCCACCCTTAGAGCCATCAAGCAGCATATTATTGCTTCCTCTTTTGTACTCTAAAGCATCTCATAATCTCCCATAAAATCTCCATTACAGCATTTTTTAGATTGTGTTGTAACTTATATATTTGCTTATAAACCCATACAAAGATATATATTTGTATTTTCAATGCAGTCTTCCTGGGCTTTAATCTGACGCTACATTAGCCAACCATATAAGCTTGGGAACATTTCTTAATTTAGCTAAGCCTCAATTCTCTAACCCAAGAAATGCAAACAACGAAAGAACCTACGTTGAAGGTTTGTTGGTAAGATAAAACAAGATAATCCATGTAAAATACTTAGATCAATGCTTGGCATATGGCTAAGGATTGAATAAGTATACCTACTAAATTCTGGCTATTTGTCTAGGTTTTTTATTGCTTTGCTCTTCTTATTTTCTCTTCATGACATTTTAGAACAGTTGATCATTTCAGTCATGTATTATAGTCCTAGGAACATTGACTGTAAAGGGTATTCAATAAATGTTTATTACTTATTCAACACTCATTCATACCATGTTTTTTAAAAAAACAACTTAATGCAGTTTTACAAGCAAAAAACCTGACATTTTCCAGTGTACAATTTAATAAGTGTTGACATACGTGTGTATAGTCTTGAACCAATCACTGTGACCAAGAAAATGACATAGTAACATCCCCCCAAAAGTGTTCTCATGCCCCATTGTTATCCCCTCCACCTGCATCTCTTTGACACTGTACCACCCTGTTCCCAGGTGAAACTGATCTGGTTTCTCTCCCTAGATGAGTTTGCACTTCCTAAAATTTTGTATACATGGAATCATACAACATGCACTTTTTAATGTGTGGCTCCTTCCCTTCAGAAAAACTGTTTTGAAATACGCCACATTGCTACCCTTTATTTTCACAGCTGGATAGTATTCAATTGTGTAGCTATCCCACAATTTTGTTTATCCACTCACCTGTTAATGACCATTCAGCTGACCAGTTTGGTGCTATTCCAAATAAAGTTGTTACGAATATTCATCTACAAGTCTTTATTTGGAAGTATAGTTTCATCATTCTTGGGTAAATCTCCAAGAATCATGGCACGGTCGGATGCTTAACTATTAAAGAAATTGCCAAACGGTTCTCCAATGTTGTACAATTTTACATTTTCACTAGCAGTGTATGTAGGTTCCAGTAGCTGTATTTCCCCATTAACACTAAACATAGCCAGTCTTTTAGACAATAAAATGGATGTGTAGTGATCTATCATTGTTGTTTTAATCACATTTGCCTGGTAACTAACCTGCCTGGAAGATTTTTTCATGTGCTTAATTTCCAGCTGCACGCTTTCCCTGGTAAAGTATCTATTAAAATTGTTTGCCAACATTTTCATTGGGGTTGTTTATTATTAAGCAGTTCTGAAAGTTCTTTGTATATCACGTTTACAAGTCCTTTCTCAGATGTGTGATTTACAAATTATTTCTCCTGCTCTGTTGCTTAACTTTTCATTCTCTTTGCTTTTTTTTTTTTTTTTTTTTTTTGCAGACCGTGCTTTTGGTCTTGCATCAAAGAAATCCTTACCTAAACTAAGGTTCTCAATCTTGGCACTATTAGTATTTTTGGATCCAATAACTCTTTGTTGGTGTTGGGGATGGGAACAGCCCCAAGCACTGTAGAATGTTCAGCATCGCTCTTGCCTTCTGCCAATTGTACCAGTCGACGCTAGTCACAAGCCCTCACCCAAGCTGTGGCAAAAAAACGTATCTACACACATTGCCAAATAATCTGTGGTGGGGAACACAAAACTGCCCTCTGTTGAGAACCTAGCCTAAGGACACACAGGATTTCTCCTATGTTGTAATAGAAGTTTTATAACATTAGATTTTACTCAGATCTATGATCTACTTTGAGTTAATTTTTATATCTCGGGTGAGGAATGAGGGTGGTTTGGAGCTGTGTGTACCCCCCAAAAAAGATGTTCTTAAATGTAATCCATTCCTGTGGGTGTGAACCCCTGGTAGGTGGGACCTTTTGATGGGGCTGCTTCAGTTAAAGGATGACCCACTTCAATCAGAGTGAGTCTTAATCCTATTACTGAAGTCCTCTATGAATGGAATGAAATTCAGATGCAGAGAGAAAGCCACAGGAAATAAGAACCTTAAATCAATGAAACCCAGAAGAGAGCAGAGACCAGAATTCACTGGCATGTGCCTTGCATGTGACAGAGGAGCCAAGGATCACGGGTGGCCAGCCAAAGAACGCTGCAGTCTTTGGGGAGAAAGCATCATCTTGATGGTATCTTGATTTGGACTTTCTTTTAACCTCAAAACTGTAAGCTAATAAATTGCCATTGCTTAAGTTAACCCATTTCATAGTTTGAGGGAACTAAAGCAGCTATAGATTGGAGATGATGATGATGATGATGATTTGCACATGGTTTTCTAATGATTCCAGTCCAGTTTGTTGAAAAGGCTATTCTTTCTCTAATTAATTGTTTTGCAACTTTGTTGTAAAGCGATATGTGTCTATTCTGGACTGTATGTTCCATCAATCTATTTGCCTATCTTGACACCACTTCACACACAAAAGGTCCCACCTACCAGGGGTTCACACCCACAGGAATGGATTACATTTAAGAACATCTTTTTGGGGGGGTACACACAGCTTCAAACCACCCTCATTCCTCACCCAAGATATAAAAATTAACTCAAAGTAGATCACAGATCTGAGTAAAATCTAATGTTATAAAACTTCTATTACAACTATAGGAGAAATCCCGTGTGTCTAGGTTCTCAACAGAGGGCAGTTTTGTGTTCCCCACCACAGGTTATTCGGCAATGTCTGTAGATACGTTTGGTTGTCACAGCTTGGGTGAGGGCTGCGACTAGCGTCAGCCTTGCTAATTAATACATTATATTAAAGCAG
Source organism: Myrmecophaga tridactyla (assembly GCA_004026745.1). NCBI lineage: Eukaryota > Metazoa > Chordata > Mammalia > Pilosa > Myrmecophagidae > Myrmecophaga > Myrmecophaga tridactyla. Next base: position 12,195 of record PVIY010015783.1, on the reverse strand, counting down.
GTAGTGTAAACTCTCCAACTTTGTTCATTTTCTCAAAGCTAGTTGGACTACTCCAAACTCTTTTCATTTCCATATGAATTTTAGAATTTCTAAATAATAATAAATTGCCTATTAGGATTTTGATTAGTTTGCATTAAACTATAGATCAGTTTAGGAAAAATTGGAATCTTAATAGTATTGAGTTTTCCAACAGATGAACACTGTACATATCTCCATTTGTTTAGGTCTTCTAAATTGATTTTTAATTTTTGTGTATTGACTCTTAATTTTTGTGTATTAGGACTCCCAGAAAAATAGAATCGACAGGCTATGCATCAATGAGTCAACTGACAAACAGTTCATTTCACTGTTAAATCAACCTTGTATTCTGAGGGTAAACCCCACTTGATCAGGATATATTATTATTTTTTGATATGTTAAATATATAGTTGTTTTAATTTGATTTGTTAAAATTCTGTTTAGAATTTTTGCACCTGTATTCACGAGTGATATTGATTTATATTTTTTGTTTTTTTGTAACACCTTTGTGTATACTGTCAGAATAATACCTGCCCCACAGAATGAGTTGAAAAAAATCCCTTCCTCTTCAATTTTCTGGAAGAGTTTGTGTAGAATTAGAATTAGTACTTTTTAAAATGTTTGGGAGTTTTGTGGGCTACGGTGGCTCAGCAGGCAGAGTTCTCACCTGCCATGTTGGAGACCTGGGTTCAATTCTCGGTGCCTGCCCATGCAAAATAAATAAATAAATAAAATGTTTGGGAGAATTCCCCAGTGAATTTATCTGAATCTTGAGTTTTCTTTGTGGAAATAAACTATAAGTTAAATATTTTTAAAAAATAGGTATAAGGCTGTTTGTGTGTTTTTACTTTGTGAGTGAGTTTTGGTAGTTAGTATATTTCAAACTAGTGTCCACTCATTTAAGTGGCCAAATTTATCAGCATAAAATTATTAATAGTCCTTTATTATCATTTTAACATCTGTAGAATCTGTAGTGATGTCACTTCTCTCATTTCTGATATTGGTAAATTGGGTTTTCTCTTTTTTTATTACCAACCTGACTAGAGGTTTATAGATTTTAGTAGTTCTCTCAAATAACTAGTTTTTGGTTTTCTTGTATTTCTCTATTGCTGTTTTCTATTTTATTGATTTCTGCTCTGATTTGTTTTTCTTCTGTTTATTCTGAGTTGCAATTACTCTTTTTTTTATCTAGCTTCTTAAGATAGAAACTAAGTTCATTTGTTTTAAGCCTTTCTTCTTTTCTAATGTAGGCATTTATTGCTATAAATTAACTTCTAAATTCACATATTAATTAACTGTGATAGCTATAGATCACAAATTTTATGTTTTGTGTTTAACTTCATTCCATTCAAAATACCCCTTTTGATTCTTCTTTGACTCATGGTCTTAGAAATGTGTTATTTCATTTCTGCATGTTTGAGGATTTTCCAGATAACTTTCTAGAATTTTAATTTCTAATTTAACACTACTGAGGTAAAAGAACAAACTTTGTATGCCTTGAATCCTTTTTAGTTAACTGTGAGTTGTTTATGGGTCATAATCTGGTCTATGTTAGTAAACTCTCTATTTGCACTTGAAAAGAATGTGTATTCTTCTATTAGTACTACCTCTTCTATAAATGTCAGTTACATCAAGCTGGTTAACAGTATTGTTCAAATCTTCTACAGCCTTATGAATTTTCTGTCCACTGGATCTACTATTTTTTGAAAGAAGGGTGCTAAAAGCTTTCATTTTAATTAATCATTCATGTTTTCCCTTCTAGTTCTATCAGTTTTTGCTTCATATAATTTGAAGCTCTGTTATTAGATACATAAATATTTAGGATAGTTATATCCTTTTGATGAATAGACTAACTTTTATTATGAAATGATGCTCCTTCTTCCTAGTAATCTGTGCACATTGTGTAATAATAAATCTGCTTCTCAAGTCACCTTTTGTTTAGTGTTACAATGGTAAATCTTTACCATTCTTTTACTTCAAACCTATTTTTGTCTGAGAAATTCTTTCACAGTTCACCCATTCAATAAACATTCACACCACAGCTATCATGTCCAGACCCTGGGCTCAGGCCTGGGATTTAGAACCAAGAAAACTGAATCTTAGAAACAGGTGGAAATCATATCAGTACAATTTCAATTAAGTTAGAATGGACTTCATAGAGAAGATCCCCTGGCCTGCTTGGGAGTGGTGGGGAGTGGTCCTAGGAAAATGTTGGAGGAAGTGAAATTTAAGCCAACACGTGAAGGTTAAATGGGAGTTACCCAAATGAATGGCAGATGGACAAGCAGCATGTCAAACACTAGAACCAATCTTGGGAGCAAAGAAAGAGAGGAAGTTAGAGATGGAAGGAAATGAGGTCGTGCAAGACTACATGCCAGGCTAACGAGTTTGAGCTTCGTCCTGTAAGCAAACAAGAGCTTAGAGTCCCCACCCATTGGCATGCAGCCTGGATTCATTTTCCTCCACTTTCTCCATTGCAAACTAAACAAGTCACACACAATTAATTCTAGCCAAAATAATCAATGAAACAGATCATTCATTCTAAAAATTGGAACTATTGCCCTTAAGTTGACTTAACTGTGCAGCGGCAGACAATCTGAGGAGAAGAGGAGGAGGTGGGAAAGAAGGAGCAGACTGTACTTCTCTAGCCAATGCTTCCTCAATGACCAGGAATCATCTCTATTTTTCCATCCATCAGAGTCAGTACTGATCATTCCATTGCACCATCAAAACAGTTTTCTTTATAAAATCTATTCCACTTTATTTCCACCTAGTTGTCAGACCTCCCTGGGGAGACATGTTCTACTCACTTCACTTATTTTTGTGAAATTCTGCACCACATTTTCTTTCGTTTTCTCTGCAATCTTCTGATATCTTCCCAGTTTCTCTGAAAAAGCAAACAAGAAAAACCCAGCAAAATAGAAAAAAATTAAAAATGACAATAAAAAAAAGTACACAAGCAGAAATAATCAGAAAAATATCCCAAGGCCCATCTATTTGAATATCAGCAGGGTTTTTGAAGTACCTGCCACTTTCATGTGTTTAAACACATTTTTAAAAAATTTCTCAGCCATGACTTGTTCTATTTTATTGCTGAATTTTTCATTGAACTTTAGAATGATTAAAAAATTAGCAATATTTCAATTATCTCCAGGTAATTTCTACTTATTATTGGGTCTAATTTCACTAGGGCTTCTCTTGTAGCATTGTTTCTATAAATGTCCAAACTTGTTTTCTCCAGGCATTTGTACACAAAATAATTTTCAGCAGTCATTTGTATTGCCTAGACGACTTTTCCAGATCCCTTGAGTGTGTGTGTGTGTGTGTGTGTGTGTGTGTGTGTGTGTTTGAATCATGGAGAATGATGAAGGCAAACTCTACCTTCTTCTCTCTCGGAATGGTAAGCCTCCGGGGCAGCACTGTTGTGTGGATGCAAAGCTGGGATGCTTATGGCGAGCGTAAAATTTAATTTCAGAAAGAATATAGCTTCTTATAGATCTTTTCACATGATCAGGGTTTGACGCATCCATTTTAAAACATATAATTAGCAGCTATGAAACTTAACACTTTGAAGTGTCACACAGAGAACAGTGGTGTATGGGACTGGATTTCAGAGGCAAATGGGCCCCAGCTGGCATCGCAGCTCGGCCGTCCTCTGCCTGTGTGTGTGGTGTTGGGCCCCATCTGGAGTGACAGCTCGGCCACCCCTAGCTGTGGGACGCTGAGCCCTGGCTAGAGTCACAGCTCAGCCAGCCACTAGCTGCGGGATGCTGGGCAAGCCAAGTCCCTGAGCCTCTGTTTTCTCAGAAATTAAATTGAGATAATAGCATATATTCTAAAATAATTAAATAGGACAATTCATCCAAACAACTGAGCAGATTCTAAGATGTTCAAAAAGGCTGGCTCTATCTCTCTCTCGCAAGCATACACACATGCATCCTCTTTCTCATGCACAAAAATTGCATTCATCAACTTTTAAATATTTAAACAATGTTTTTCTGTTTTAACTCATTTTACCAGGCCCAGCTTTTCTATCCTTAATGCACAGATGACATAGTTGGATCAAGTGCTACAGCTATTAACAGAGATCAAAAAGAATGAATAAATTCTCACCGTGCATCCACTTTGTGTCAGACATTAGGTTGTATTTATACCCAAACACCTATAGCTGGGGTAGGGATTAAGGAAACCAGCGTCTGAGAAGTAGACTAGCCCAGCCAAGAGCACAGCTGGGGAGCGGCAGAGCCCGAGACGTGTTTTCTGCCAACGACACTGTGTGGCAGGTGAAGCTCACGCTCCAGAAGCAGCCGGCTGGGCTCAAATCTGGACTCTGACCTGGGTTAATAGTGGGATAAGGGAAATAACATAACTTTAATTTCCTCACTGGAAAAACAGGAATAAAAATAGCACTGCCCTCCCCAGGGCTTTTGTAAGATTAAATGGATTAATTCTCCTAAAGCTCTGAGCACAGTGGTGTTGGCAGTAATAGGGCCTGATAAATACCTGCTAGCAATTTTACAAGGTGGGAAGATGTCTCCTGTTTTCTGTGCGCCAGAGTGAATGTGATTCAGATTTTTAAAAAAATACTCTTCTATTTTTACACGAAGTGCTTTCCTCTACTTTCTGACATCCTCTGCCCAAAAACAGAAACGTGAAGCCAATGCGTGGAGCTCCAGATTTCACGTCAAGATTGAGATGAGGACATCCAAAACACCATCCCACCTCCCCTACTATTCTGATCTGGGAGATAATGAGCAACCATCTAAGGGCTTTTGAAAAGAGCAGTAAAAGAATCTGGTTTAGATAGGGTTTGGGATAATATTTCCCAACCAGAGGCAATTTTGGGCCCCGGGGACCATTTGGCAATGTCCACAGACTTCTTTGGTAACCACAATTGGAAAGTGCTGTTGGCATCCAGTGAGAAGAGGCAGAGGACAACAGTGCTGAGTCCCTACATGCACAGGAGAGCCCACCGCCACCCGCCACAGCAAAGAACTTTCCCGTCCAAAATACCAATAGTGTCAGGATTGAGAAAACCAGAGCTAAAAGATATGGGAAGGGTGACGTGGAAGAGGTCAAAGATGGGAGGAAGAAAACCCATTAAGGAGGCTGTACCAGTAAGCCAGGAAGAAAGTGATAATGACAAGGATGTAGATGAAGAGATGGAGGAAGAAGATGGATAAAAGAGCTGTTAACAAAATGGTAATTGCAGACTTGTTGAGGGGCTGATTGTAGGAAGAAAGAAAGAACACTGCAAGGGGCTTTGTTGACTGGAAGAACCATTTTCAAAAACTTTGAGCCCTGTTTCAATCATATAATAGTACCAAACCAACCCAAACTTTAGTGGCTGAAAACAGCATCAATTTATTATTTATCCTAATTCTAGTTGTTAGGCAAGCTGTTCTTCTGCTTCACGCAATGTTGGCAGTGGCATTGGGACAGCTGGAGGGTGCAAATGGCCTCACGCACATGGCTGGCAGCTGGTACTGGCCACCAGTGGTAAATTAACCCAGCCAAGCACAGCTGTGTCTTTGGGCTAGGGGCCTCAACTTTCCCCTGAGGGGCACTTTTTGTGTGGCTGCTTGGACTTTCCCACACAATGTTTTGCCAAGCTTTGAGATGGAGCATTGCAGGAGGACAAGATTCGATATGTGGGTATTTATGAAGACTCCACTTGCATCAGCTTGTCAGTGTCCCATTGATCAAACCTAATCATGTGGCCAAGCCCAGAGTCCAGGTAAGAGGAAATCATATGAGGAACGTGAGTTCCAGGATGGGTGGTTATAGGGAACACCAAAGGAACCGTGCACACAGTCTGTATCTGTAGATTGCAGCCTGCACATTTCCCTACACCTGCTTGCTCACAGCATGTCTTTCCTAATAGGCCACACTTCCCAAGGGTCAGAGCTATGCTCTATTTATTGCATACCCACCACAGCCCTATAACATAGTCATTGCTCTTTATATTAATGCAGAGGAAGAAAAGAAGACATGGAAATAGGAAGGAAGACAGGCCAGGAAACTCAAACATGCCCATGTCCTTTCTTTCTGGGGTAGGATGAAAGATAAGTTATTAAGCACCTAATTCCTTACTTCTCAAAAAATAAAAATCCCAATTTGTGTTATAAGAAAGCCTGGAGATATCAAACTGCCAATCCCTTTCAAATCTAAACTAACGACAAGGCTCAAAGAATGCTAATCCATGTCAACGTTCCAAAGTTTTTTCACCCCAAATACTAGTGAGACAATATTAACCTGCATGTAATCCAAACTACCAAGTGTCAGGCATTGTGGAGACTCAGCGACATGCAAACCCATGATGGCAGAGCCAAAAATTTCCTGCTTTGGGAAGAATTTGTTTATAGAATAAATCTAGCTCCTGGCACTCATATTTTGTTGCCAGCCAAAATCTGCCCACGGACAAAATAACTGGAAGCTGTGTCAATAATGAATAAGATCTAAAGTTTCTGATTTGTAATTTCAAATAGAACCACGTAATCCAACTCTCAGCCTCTTCTCAGCTTATTTATTCTTAGAACGCTTCACCTCCCTTCTCCTCTCCACGACTTCCGACTGCCTCTTATGTGATGGCAACAACCAAAATCTTCATCTCAAGGCCCGATGTCTCTTCTCAGATCCATACCTAACATATTTCACATCATCCAACTTCTTACTGGGCATATTAATCTGGCAATATCTCAATTATAGCAACGTTAAAACTTAGTTCACCACACATACACACATATGCACACGCACACAGAGACACACACATCATAAACAAACTTCTCCTTCTCTATTAATGACTTTATTCAACAATACTTCTAACTACCTAGGTAACTAAAATAGATGTCTGTATACCAGACATGCCTCCCTCCCCTACCCCATGCAATTGGTAATTAAATCCTGCCATTTTTGCAGCCTGAATTCAGCCCCTCCCCTGCTTCTTTTGCCAAAGTTGTTGCAGTAAATACCTTGTCTCCCTACGTTTAATCTTATCCCTCTCCATTTCTTCCTCCATACTGCAGCCAGAATGATTCTTCTAAAACTAAAATTTATTCCAATCACTCTCTGCTTTAAAATTTCCAGTGGTTCTCGAAACACTGTGAGACAAAGTTTAACTTCTTAAACTAGATTCTCACAACCAGCCTCTTCCTACCTCAGCTGGGCCTTGTGCTTTGCATGTCCATCCCTGCTGGTCCAGAGTGCCCAGCATTTTCATTCCTTCCATGAAAATAGGCTCCTTCTTATATTGGGCTGCCTGGTACCTACTCATTGTCCAGGCTCCAACCTTAAGAACATGGGCCTAAGATTCCTGATGTATATTAATGTTGGAAGATTGCAACAAATAGGAATTAATATAAGCAACAATATAGCTATGAATATATTATTAGGTTAAATTTACTATCAGGTTATGATTAAGATTGAATAGAGTCTGTCTTCTTTTTCTCCTGCAGGAGAATGTTAGGAAATATAATAGAGATTGCCCAATCTAAAACCTGATTCGTCTCAATTCTGCAAATGGCTTTGACTAAGGACAAATCCATTAACCTCTCAGGATCCCCATTTCCTCTCCAGTGGGCGAGTGCATGAGGCTTAGTATTCTGCAGGATTTTCTCCTCTAAACACCACAAACCCAACAGCCTACTGTATTCCTCGCCCAGTGCATTTCCGTCCTTGCAGCCCACACGTCCGAGCCTTCAGCTGGCTGTCACCAGCGCCCCACACACACCTCCTTGCATTCTTCCCACTTGTCTCTGCTCCATCTGTCTAGTGGGGCACACTCAGCACACACTCACCCCTGTCCACCAGCACCCGGGGCCATGGTGTTCTCTTCACCTCCCACTTCATGCCCAATGCGTTATCTTCTCAGCCTCCCTCAAAATTTTTGTCAAGATATTTTCCTCTCAGAAATTCAGATTTATACTAACCCAATTTCCGTCCATGTGACTATGTATATATTTATATATATAAACATATATGTATGTACGTATTTATAATAATGAGCACATTAGTACAGGTTGATCCTTCAAAATTGTCTTTGCCATCATTACCACATTCAATTTGCTCAATTATCCCATAAGATAGTTAATATTATTAATCATAATTTTGCAGGAAACTGAGATTCAGAGCATTTAAGTGGATTGCCCAGATTCACAGAGTAAGGATAAAGGAGGGTCAGGCTTTGTTCTCAGGACTTATGACTCCAGGTTTTGTGTACTCTCGACTCTTTCCTTGTCTCCCCCAATAGAGATTATATAGAGAATTGTAACACAAAATCCTTGTATACAGTGAATAATATGATAAATAATAAAACATAAATAAAAATGAAAATAATGCTGATTAATTTGATTACATTTACAATGTTAAGGTAATCCCCTACGTGAAGGGCGCAAAGTAGCTTAATGGCCAGGGTGCTACAAGGCGAGCTCCAAAGCAGCATGGCCAGCTGGGAAGGGCATTTGGAGGTAAAGCCCGGGAAGGAGTCATAATACATAGTTCTCCTTTCTCCCCTGATACTGAAGCATGGTCTTGCATTTCTGTGAATTTTCAATGCTTTCTCTATTTTTAGGGCTTTGCACGTCAACATTTTCTGCCTAGAATGCCCTTCTCCACCCCACTCTTTTAATATCTGGACTATTCCTACTTCCCCTTTCAGATCAAGTCCAACTCCTTTGTAAAGTCTTCTCAGATCAGTGTTCTCTGGATGCTGTGCCACTCCTCTAGGCTGCTGTGCTTCCCGTGCCTCCTTTTACCCTAACTTCTTGCCCTGAGTTGTAATAGTCTGTTGTTATGTCTTTCTCACCATGAAACCATGTGCTTCTGGAGGGCAGAGATGGTGTGGTCAATTCTGTTTACCCTGATGGTGCCTGGGAGATATTAGGTGCTCAGAGCATGTTCGCGAATGTATGAATGAATAAATTAATTAATGGATGAATAAACAAAAATCTTTTGTATGTAGACTCCACATAAGAGTGTCTTCATGAAAATCCAACTCAGCCTGTAGTGCCCATTCAACCTATCAGACTAGGAGAGATCATTTCAGAGCTGGCATATATGCACAGAGAAAAATGTCCTCTCTGAGAGTTCCAGTATTTCTAGTTTTCTCTTTCCTGTACCACAGAAAATAGCAATACCAATAGCAAAAGGCTAAAAAAAAAGCCAGTAATGAATATTTACCTATAACTAGGCAGAAATAAACTGAGACATTTGGAGAAAAGAAAAACTCTCTGAAATTATTGTCCGTCCAAAATGGATCAGTATAGATCATGGAAGAGTGTAAGACACACGAGTAAGTGAGAGAATTCAAAGACTGAAGAATAAGACCAGGTCAGAGACAAATGCCTTTCCAGCCAGTTCCCTACTAAAGAATAATTCATTGTTACTGTATCATTATACTATAGTGAAAAACATATATTTGTAATAATTTTTATATATTTATGTATAAGATAACAATAATTATAAATTATTTGGTGGGTAAGTTCTTCTCTATTTTTTATTGTCTTCATAAAACCTCAATTCGAAGAACCATTCAGGAACTTTTAAGGAAGAAAGACATGAAAGGTTTGGGAAACCTTTCAGAAAAACATGAAAGCAGGGTCAGATGTTTTCTTGTTACACTGATGAAGGAGTTGGGAGAAGCATCACCTATTAAAAGGTGGAAACTGAACAGAGCTGGGCCCCTTGGAATGACCACTCCACCTCTTCCAGCAGTCCTCTGGGTCCCGGTCGGTCATGTGGACAGCTTCTTCAGGGTCAAGAACTTGAACTTTCTTTCAAGTGAAGGAAGCTGCCACATGGAGTTAGCAGCTTGGTCATCAGAAAGAAACCAAGTGACATGATTAATTCACTTAATTAAGTGACTTAATTAATTCACGACATGAATGGTAGCTCTCATTCCCATTGTGCTAAGTAAGTCTATCACTTGATCTTGATCGGATTTTGTTATTTGGCTTCAATCACTCGACTTCTTGATCATGAATTCAACCTTACCCCTCTGGATTTGGGGTTATTATTCTTCCAGGCTCTGGAATGCTGCCCCATGCTTCCTTTACAAACTATTGTATCCTCTCTTCTAGCACCAAATATATTGAGTCCCAAGTAGGAATTCTCAGCTCTTGTCCTGGCCCAGACTCCAGCCTTGCTTCTGGCCAGATGCTTCTTTCCAGATCTTTCCACAGGAAAAGGATTCATGTGTAGCATACATAGCCAATCAAAAGAACTCTACCTGATTAATTTAGAGGCATTAGTGGTGGGACTTATGAAAAACTTCTGCACTCTTTTTAGGACCTTCTTGTCTTGTTAACAGAATCTAGAATGACACCAAAAAAATGTTATTAATGAAACCATCCTATATAGTAATCAGGTCTACATACTGAATTAAATACCCTCAAAGAGTGCAACTGTTCCTAAGAATATGGGTCGGTAATATTTCTCAGAAATAGAGGGGAAACTGGGTCATCTGTCCATTGAAAAACTGTCCACAATTTCTCCTTGTTTTGACTACTGCCAGAAGGAACCGTCAAAATACTAGTTTTCTATTTCACTAGGAAATGGTTTCAGTTATTAATTTCCCAAGTAACTCTGTTCCCACAAATGATTTCATGGAAATATACAAAATGTTCTGATGTTTTTTAGCTATGGGACTTTATAGTCAAAAAGGAAGTTGACAATCCTGGAGATGTCCATCTCACAACCCATCAGCTGAAAGTCTGATGAATGATAGAGAACTTTAACCTGGAACACTGCACATACACACTATATTTTATAGACAAATATATGACTTCTATAACAATTCTCCAAAAGCCATGAATACTCAATCAAGGAGGTCTAATCTAATCCAACCCACAATCTTGTCTATGGATGAAGATAGCAAGACCCATGAGACAGGTGACTTGCCAAAGTGAAACCCAGTTGTCTCCCTGTCCAGGTTCTTCACTTCACTAAGTGTGACTGCCCAATGAAAGCTCAAATAAAGTGAATGTTTCAGTTTACTAATGCCACCAGAATGCAATATACCATAAGTGGGTTGGCTTTTACAAAGGGGATTTATTAGGTTACAAATTTACAGTTCTAAGACCATGAAAATGTCAAAATTAAGGCATCAATAAGAGGATACCTTCACTCAAGAAAGGTTGATTTTGTCTTGGGTTTCTCTGTCATTTGGGAAGGGACATGGAGACATCTGCTGACTCTTCTTTCCTTGGCTGGTTTCCAAAATGGCTCTCTGTGGGTCCTTCTGGCCTCTTCAGGGGTATTTTCCCTCTCTAAGCATCTGTGGGTCCTCGCTTATCTCCAGAGCAAACTTCATATTTCATCTCTTAGCTTAGCATCTCCCAGGGCATTTTCTGTCACCAAGCTTCTGTACTTTTTCCAAAATGTCTCCCTCTTAAAGGACTCCAGTAAGTGGATTAAGACCCGTCTTGAGTGGGCAGGGCCATAGCTCCATGGAAACCACCTAATCAAAGGGTCCCACACAACAGTTCTGCCACCACAAGATTGAATTTAAAAACATGTCTTTTCTGGGATACACAACAGTTTCAAACCAGCACAGTGAGTCACTTGAATAGGCAATGTAGGATTATGAGGGTCAAACCTCAATTATGAATATAAGCTTTGTTTTAGTCAGGGTTCTCCAGAGAAACCAAGGAGCATACATACATACACATACATAAGATAGGAATTGGCTCATGCAACCATGGAGAATGGCAAGTCCAAATTCCATAGGGCAGGCCACAGGTTGTGAACTCCAGAAGGTTTCAATGAATTCCCCCAAAAAAGTTGGCTGGTTGAAGTAGAGCTGTAAATTCTTTCGAACTGCTGAAAATCATCAGCTCTCCTTTTAAGGTCTTGAACTAATTGGATGAGACTTCTCTCATTGCTGAAGACACTCTCCTTAGCTGATTGTACGTGTAATTAGCAAGTCGTGCAATCAACCAACCGATGATGATTTAAATCCATGCAATATCCTCACAGTAACAATCAGGCCAGTGCTTGCTTGACCAAACAACTGGACATCAGAGTCTGGCCAAGGTGACAGACAAGCTTAACCATCACAAGTGTGTAGTTTGATAGAAGAATATAGATTGTACTTAAATGAAGCTATAATAATGACATAAGGCTACATGCTTACTATGCTCTAGGCAACATTCTAAATGCAATACTTCATTTAATCTTCAT